>NW_025567791.1:0-63240 GCF_020424385.1 Procambarus clarkii
AATCCTCCACCATCTCATATAAACCCTCCACCCACTCATATAACCCTCCACCCACTCATATAACCCTCCACCCACTCATATAACCCTCCACCCACTCATATAACCCTCCACCCACTCATATAACCCTCTACCCACTCACACAATCCTCTACCACTCATATAACCCTCCACCACACTCACACAATCCTCCACCCACTCATAAACCCACCCTCCACCCACTCACACAATCCTCCATCACTCATATAACCCTCCACCCACTCATATAACCCTCCACCCACTCATATAACCCTCCACCCACTCATATAACCCTCCACCCACTCACACAATCCTCCACCCACTCATATAACCCTCCACCCCCTCACACAATCCTCCACCCACTCATATAACCCTCCACCCACTCATATAACCCTCCACCCACTCATATAACCCTCCACCCACTCATATAACCCTCCACCCACTCACACAATCCTCCACCCACTCATATAACCCTCCACCCACTCACACAATCCTCCACCCACTCATATAACCCTCCACCCACTCATATAACCCTCCACCCACTCATATAACCTCCACCCACTCACACAATCCTCCACCCACTCATATAAACCCTCCACCCCACTCATATAACCCTCCACCCACTCATATAACCCTCCACCCACTCATATAACCCTCCACCCCCTCACACAATCCTCCACCCACTCATATAACCCTCCACCCACTCACACAATCCTCCACCCACTCATATATCCCTCCACTCTATCCATCGATCATTCTTCATCCTCACCACTCCTTTCAATCGACCCATTTCCTTATCCTCCTGTCCCGACTGACCTATCCTCCACCCACTGTACCCCGCCCGTCCCGCCCCGCTCTCAGGAGCGTCCAAACAGTCCGGTATTAGGGTCCTGATATCACCATAAGTACCGATCCACTATTTCCTGACAGATAAAGAAGCCTCGTTTCTTTTTTAATGGGGAAGAGATAAGGGTTCGAACTCTTAATTGGGGAAAAGAGACGGGCTACATGGGAGGAGGAAAAGGGTATTATTTGGGCACGGGATGGGCTATTGGACTTGGGGAAAAGGGTATGGATATATGGGAAAAGAGGATGGCATTACTTGGAAAGGAAATTTTCCATTTTCCCCATGGTCTGTTACATGGGAAATGGACTGTATATTACTTGGGAAAATACGGACTATTACTTAGGAATGGGGCGGGTCTATTACTAAGAAATGGGGCGGCTTATTACTTGATGACTGAAGGAGCTGTTACATTGGAAAGTGACGGGTAATTACACGGGAGATGAATGGACTATTGCTTTGGAAAAAAGTCTAGTTATTAATTAAAGTATAGACTGACTATTACACGAGAAAAGAATTGGCTATTAAATGGGAGACGGATGAGCTATTACGTCTGAATAGGGTTGTCTAGTATTTAGGAGAGGAAAGGGCTATTACTTGGAAAAGGGAAGGACTATTGAATGGCAAAGGAACAGGATATTAATTCAGAAACTGAGGGGCAATTATTGGGGAAGATTCGAGCTATTACTTGGGGAAAAATGGACGGTCTTTTTCTTGGGGAAAGGATGGGTTTGTTTTGGAAAAAAGGGATTGACTATTAATTTTTAAATGAACAAAGGCTGCAAAAAAATAAATGGGTGTATGGAAAAGATCTCTTATTAATGTATTAATCGGATAAGTATGGTATATACGAAGAAGGTATGTCGGTATACACGAACCTGGGCGTATACCAGAATAACGGATAACAGAATATTCGCATAACAGAATATTCGCATAACAGAATATTCGGATAACAGAATATTCGCATAACAGAATATTCGGATAACAGAACTATTTCGGCAAATACGCAGATAAACACAAACGATGACCAAATATTCGGATATAAAACTAAATCAGGTGTTTTCATTGTCGAGCAGCCGGATAAAAAGGAACGATCGAGGCCTTGAACACTACTAGACCGGCTATAATCGCATCGGAACGTCCGGTCACCGACAAGTCGAGAGTTCCAGTAATTATGGCCGGATAAAAGCGCGTAACACAAAGGGGGGGATTCGATCAGGTCAGAAACAGAACACTTGTGCCGCTCGCGGCGTTCGGCGCAAATATACGAGTTTATGCTCGAAATTCGTCTGCCACAAGGATTTTGGCGGCTTAGTTGGCGCTGTTTGGGCCACGCCGTGTTTCGTTATATATATATTGAATATCGAGAATATGCTGAGTATGTTATGGGTTATATTTTGTTGGGGGGATATATAGTGAAGCAGGCGGGCACGCATGGACGAGCATAAACACACGTTCAATTAAATACAACTCGAACTCGGCGCTTAAACAACTATATGCGAAATGGGAATGAATGTAATCGTGCACTTGCGCACGCACACGCACGCAAGCAGGCACGCGTGCACACACACACACACACACAGGCAAATGGGCGCCGGTGGCTGAGTGCACAGCACGCTGTACACGTAATCCTGTGGTCCGGGGTTCGATTCCCGGCGCCGGCGAGAAGCAATGGGTAGAGTTTCTTTCACCATGATGCCTCCTGTTACCTAGCAGTAAATAGGTACCTGGGAGTTAGACATCTGTTACGGGCTGCTTCCTGGGGATGTGTGGGGGAAGAGGAAAAAAAAGTTAGTAGTTAGTAACAGTTAATTGACAGTTGAGAGGCAGGCGGAAAGAGCAGAGCTCAGCCCCCGCAAGCACAACTAGGAGAATACAATTAGGTGAATACACAGAAACACGGAAACACAAATTGTCAGGAATCATAACAGATGCTGTGTTTCCAAAGGACTACTATATAGTAAGGAAAGAGAGGGAAGGGAGAGGAGGTGGAGGAGTGGCCCTGCTGATAAGGAAGGACTGGAGTTTTGATGAGATGGAAATTCCGGACTGTGATGGGTTCAGAGATTACATAACAGGAACTATAACAATGGGTGGACCTAAGAAAATAGTGGCAGTCATTTACAACCCTCCACTAAATGACAGAAGACACAGACAGGAGTTTGATTGGAACAACATGGCAACCAATAATATCATAGAGAGAGCAGCCTCAGTTGCCTGCAGGAATGGCTCCAGACTCTTAATCATGGGCGATTTCAACCATGGAATAATAGAATGGGAGAATGGGGACCCACAAGGATGTGCAGATACATGAAGAGCTAAACTCTTGGAAGTGGCAACAAGGAACTTTCTGAGCCAGCACGTCAGAGAACCCACAAGAATGAGAGGTAATGACGAACCAGCTAGACTCGACCTGATATTCACGTTGAATGAGTCAGAAATAAGGGAAGTCAAATTTGAAGCCTCCACAGGAATGAGTGACCACAGTGTATTGACATTTGAGTATCTGGTGGAGGTAGGTATAACCTATCCAAGGATGGGATCGGAAAGGAATAGACTAAATTACCGAAGAGGAAAATATGACGAGATGAGGAACTTTCTAAGGGGAATACCATGGGAAATACAACTCAGACTGTGCAAGATATAATGGATTATGTCACCCAGAAGTGTCAGGAAGCTGCAAATAGGTTTATCACGTTCCAAAAGGAGAAAAATGAAAAGCTACAAGAATCCATGGTTCAACCAGGAATGTAAGGTAGTGAAGCAACTGAGTAAAAGAACGCGGAGAAACTGCAGGAAAAACAGAACACCAGAGAGCAAGAAATGAGTACCTCAGAGTGAGGAGAGAAGCAGAGAGACAGTATGAAAATAGCATCGCGAGTAAAGCTAAGACCCAATCAAAACAGCTCCACAGACACATCAGGAGGAAAATAGCGGTGAAGGAACAGGTGATGAAACTGAGATAAGGGGGAGAATAGATACACAGAGAATGACAACGAGGTGTGTGAAGAGCTCAACAGAAAATTCCAGGTCTTCACAAAAAAACAAGCAGAAACTCCCTGCATTCCGCACTAAATGAGGAGTCAAACCAAGCAACCTTGGAGGAATTTGACCTCACCAGTGATGAGGTCAAAAATAATCTGTTGGAGCTGAATGTGACAAAGGCTGTTGGGCCTGACAGAATCTCACCGTGGATACTAAAAGAAGGTGCAGACGCACTAAGTGTGCCACTCTCTATGGTGTATAACAGGTCACTGGAAACAGGAGACCTACCTGAAAGCTGGAAGACAGCTAATGTAGTCCCAATATACTAAAAGGGTGACAGGCAAGAGGCACTGAACTACAGGCCAGTTTCCCTAACTTGTATACCATGCAAGGTGATGGAGAAGATCATGAGGGAAAGGCTCATAGAACATCTGAAAGGAAATAGCTTTGTAACACACCACCAGCATGGGTTCAGAGATGGTAAATCGCGCTTCACAGGTTTAATAGAATTCTATGAACAAGCAACAAAAAATAGGCAAGAAAGAGAAGGGTGGGCAGACTGCATTTTCGTGGACTGTCAGAAAGCCATTGACGCAGTACCCATAAAAGGCTGTTACAAAAGTTGGAACAATAGACAGGAGTAAAAGGTAAGGTGCTCCAGTGGATAAGGGAGTATCTAAGCAACAGGAAACAGCGGGTAACTGTGAGGGGAGAGTGGTGAGATTTCACCAGCGGAGTCCAACGGGGCTCCGCACTTGGACCCATCCTGTTTCTAATATATGTAAACGATCTTCCAGAGGGTATAGACTCATTCCTCTCAATGTTTGCTGATAATGCGAAAATTATGAGAAGAATCAACACAGATGAAGATAGACAGAGACTACAGGATGACCTGGATAAACTGGAAGAATGGTCTAGAAAATGGCTACTAAAGTTCAACTCAGGAAAGTGTAAAGTAATGAAATTTGGCGAAGGGAGCAGAATGCTGAACACAAGGTACCATCTGGGAGGTGATATCTTACAAGAGTCAAATAGCGAGAAAGATCTGGGGGTTGATATCACACCGAATCTGTCCCCAGAGGCCCACATCAAAAGGATATCATCAGCGGCATGTGCTAGGTTGGCCAACATAAGAACTGCTTTTAGAAACTTGTTTAAGGAATCGTTGAGGACCTTGTATTCCACTTATGTCAGACCAATCCAGGAATATGCAGCATCTGCCTGGAGTCCATACCTAGTTAAACACTGGACAAAGTTTGAGAAGATTCAGCGGTATGCCACCAGACTTATCCCGGAACTGAGAGGTATGAACTACGAGGAAAGGCTAAAGGAGCTGAACCTCACGTCCCTGGAAGAAAGAAGAGTTCGGAGAGATATGATAACAACCTACATTATCTAACACAGTGCACAGTTACAAACACATTAAGATTTCAACTTAGATTCAACAGCGCAGAAGAAGTTGTTTAACACGTGGGACAAAATCTTACTGAAGCGACCATACGAGTCATAAATACTCATACTCCACCCAAGGAAAACAGAAGCAAGCAGCACTTAGTGGGCCAGCCAGAGGCTTAGGGCCCGCGCTGGAATATCCCTGCAAAAAAAAAATCTCAGGGAAAGGACAGGGTGTCAATTCCCTGACAACAACAAAATTGAGATTTTTTTTTTTTTGTGGAACACGAACAAAGGGACACAGATGGAAATTGAGTACCCAAAGGAGCCACAGAGATATTAGATGGAATTATGTCAGTGTCAGAGTAGTTAACAAATGGAATGCATTAGGCAGTGATGTCGTGGAGGCTGACTCCATACACAGTTTTAAGTGTAGATATGATAGAGCCCAGTTGGCTCAGGAATCTGAGAAGTTGAAAGTTCAGAAGCGGGACCAAAGAGCCAAAGCTCAATCCCCGCAAGCACAACTAGATGAGTACAACTAGGTGAGTACACATACACACACACACACACACACACACACACACACACACACACACACACACACACACACACACACACACACACACACACACACACACACACACACACACACACACAGGTGTGTCAAAGATTAAGCAAGAAAGAGAGGGCTGGGCGGACTGCATTTTCTTGGATTGTCGGAAAGCCTTTGACACAGTACCGCATAAGAGGCTGGTACATAAGCTGGAGACAGGCAGGTGTAGCTGGTAAGGTGCTCCAGTGGATATGAGAGTACCTAAGCAATAGGAAGCAGAGAGTTACGGTGAGGGGTGAGACCTCCGATTGGCGTGAAGTCACCAGTGGAGTCCCATAGGGCTCTGTACTCGGTCCTATCTTGTTTCTGGTATATGTAAATGATCTCCCGGAGGGTATCGATTCATTTCTCTCAATATTTGCGGACGATGCTAAAATTATGAGAACGATTAAAACAGAAGAGGACTGTTTGAGGCTTCAAGAAGACCTAGACAAGCTGAAGGAATGGTCGAACAAAAGGTTGTTAGAGTTTAACCCAACCAAATGTAATGTAATGAAGATAGGTGTAGGGAGCAGAAGGCCAGATACAAGGTATCATCTGGGAGAGGAAATTCTTCAGGAGTCAGAGAAGGAAAAAGACTTGGGGGTTGATATCACGCCGGACCTGTCTCCTGCAGCACATATCAAGTGGATAACATCAGCGGCATATGCCAGGCTAGCCAACATTCGAACGGCACTCAGAAACTTGTGTAAAGAATCATTCAGAACTTTGTATACCACATATGTCAGGCCAATCCTGGAGTATGTAGCCCCAGCATGGAGTCCATATCTAGTCAAGGATAAGACTAAATTGGAAATGGTTCAAAGGTTTGCCACCAGACTAGTACCCGAGCTGAGAGGTATGAGCTACGAGGAGAGACTACGGGAATTAAACCTCACTTCGCTGGAAGACAGAAGAGTTAGGGGGTACATGATCACCACATTCAAGATTCTGAAGGGAATTGATAGGGTAGATAAAGACAGGCTATTTAACACAAGGGGCACACGCACAAGGGGACACAGGTGGAAACTGAGTGCCCAAATGAGCCACAGAGATATTAGAAAGAACTTTTTTAGTGTCAGAGTGGTTGACAAATGAAATGCATTAGGAAGTAATGTGGTGGAGGCTGACTCCATACACAGTTTCAAGTGTAGATATGATAGAGCCCAATAGGCTCTGTGTACTCACCTATTTGTACTCACCTATTTGTGCTTTTCAGGATCGAGCATTGACTCTTGGATCCCGCCTTTCCAGCTATCGGTTGTTTACAGCAATGACTCCTGTCCCATTTCCCTATCATACCTAGTTTTAAAAGTATTGCTTCCACAACCTGTTCCCCAAGTGCATTCCATATTTCCACTACTCTCACGCTAAAAGAAAACTTCCTAACATCTCTGTGACTCATCTGAGTTTCCAGTTTCCACCCATGTCCCCTCGTTCTGTTATTATTACGTGTGAACATTTCATCTATTTCCACTTTGTCAATTCCCCTGAGTATTTTATATGTCCCTATCATATCTCCTCTCTCCCTTCTTTTCTCTAGTGTCGTAAGGTTCAGTTCCTTCAGACGCTCTTCATATCCCATCCCTCGTAACTCTGGGACAAGCCTCATCGCAAACCTCTGAACCTTCTCCAGTTTCTTTATGTGTTTCTTCAGGTGGGGGCTCCATGATGGCGCGGCATACTCTAAGACGGGTCTCACGTAGGCAGTGTAAAGCGCCCTAAAAGCCTCCTCATTTAGGTTTCTGAATGAAGTTCTAATTTTCGCCAATGTAGAGTACGCTGCTGTCGTTATCCTATTTATATGTGCCTCAGGAGTTAGATTAGGTATGACATCCACTCCCAGGTCTCTTTCTCGAATCGTTACAGGTAGGCTGTTCCCTTTCATTGTGTACTGTCACTTTGGTCTCCTGTCACCTGATCCCATTTCCATAACTTTACATTTACTGGTGTTAAACTCCAGTAGCCATTTCCCTGACCATCTCTGCAACCTGTTTAAGTCCTCTTGGAGGATCCTACAATCCTCGTCTGTCACAACTCTTCTCATTAATTTTGCGTCATCCGCAAACATTGACATGTATGATTCCACTCCTGTAAACATATCATTTACGTAAATTAGAAAGAGGATTGGTCCCAGCACCGATCCTTGAGGTACTCCACTTGTTACTGTTCGCCAGTCCGACTTCTCGCCCCTTACCATTACCCTCTGGCTCCTTCCTGTTAGGTAGTTCTTCACCCATACTAGGGCCTTTCCGCTTACTCCTGCCTGCCTCTCAAGTTTGTATAGCAGTCTCATGTGCGGTACTGTATCAAAGGCCTTTTGGCAGTCAAGAAATATGCAGTCTGCCCAGCCTTCTCTGTCCTGCCTTATCCTTGTTACTTTATCATAGAATTCTAAAAGGTTTGTTAGGCATGATTTCCCTGTCCAGAACCCATGTTGGTGCTTGTTTACAAACCCAATGCTCTCCAGGTGCTCAACAAGTCTTATCCTAATTATTCTTTTACGTATTTTGCAGGGGATGCTTGTCAGTGATACGGGTCTGTAGTTAAGTGCCTCCTCCCTATCACCTTTTTTGAAAATCGGTACGACATTTGCCTCCTTCCAGCAACTGGGCAATTCTCCCGACATAAGTGACTCATTAAAGATCATTGCCAGAGGCACGCTGAGAGCCTGCGCTGCCTCTTTAAGTATCTTTATCACGGTGATACTTTCCACCCCCAGGAAGCAGCCCGTGACAGCTGACTGGTCCTAGGTAACAGCTTTATGTTTCTCGCCGGCGCCTTGCATCCGACCGGTGTTGTCCACAACTGTTTCATGTCAACCATTACCTCCTCTGCTGTCACCTCTATATCTGATAGTCATTCATCTTGGGTAATCGCTTCTAACAATGGGAGCTGCTCAGGCTCGGTTGTGAACACTCCATGGAATTTTGCATTCAGTACCTCGCAGATTTCCTTGTCGCTTTCTGTATATGCCCCTTCTGTTTTCCTCAGTCTTGTCACTTGGTCATTTACCGACATCTTCCTTCTTATATGGCTATGTAGTAATTTAGGTTGCTTTTTCGCTTTGACTGCAATAGCATTCTCATAATTTCTTTCCGACACTCGTCTTATGTTAATGTAATCATTCCTAGCTCTGTTACATCTAATCCTGTTGTCCTCTGTCCTTTGTCTTCTGTACTTCCTCCACTCCCTCCTGCTTCTCACCTTTGCTTCCTGACACTGTCTATTAAACCATGGGTTATTATATTCCCTCCTGCTTTTTTCCTTTATTGTTGGAATAAATCTCTCTTCAGCCTCCTTGCATTTCAATATGACTTGGTTCATCATACCTTGCACTGTTTTTCCTCTAAGTTCTTCCTCCCACTGCACTTCTCCCAGGTAGTCCCTTATCCTTCTGTAGTCCCCTTTTCTGTAATCAAGTCTCCTTTCCCGGACCTCTTGTCCTTTGGTCACAATTTTAAGCTCCATCATGTAGTCAAAGACTAGGACACAATGGTCACTAGCTCCTAGTGGTATTTAATGTTCCAAATGCTCGGTGTCTTCTACATTCTGGGTGAAAATGAGATCTAATAGGCTGGGTGTATCCCCTCCTCTTTCCCTAGTATCTTCTTTCACATGCTGTGTTAGGAAATTCCTGTCAATAACGTCTACCAGCTTCACTACCCAGGTCTCCTCCCCGCCATGGGGATTCCTCGTTTCCCAGTCTATCTCTCCGTGATTTAGGTCCCCCATGACCAGCAGCTTCGTTTTCATTCTATGCGCTATAGTTGCTGCCCTCTGCAGTTCATCTATACATGTCTTGTTGCTGTCCTCGTACTCCTGCCTAGGCCTTCTACTGTTTGGTGGGGGATTGTAGAGTATCAAGATTACAATCTTCTTCCCATCCACTGTCAGAGTTACATGTATGAAGCTCGTGCTTTCATTGAAACCCGGATTTTCCAGCTCATCAAACTTCCATTTCCGCTTTATTAGTAGTGCCACTCCTCCTCCCTGTCTCTGTGTCCTTTCATTTCTTATCACCTGGTACCCCTCTGGAAAGATTGCATCCGAGATCATGCCATTTATTTTAGTTTCCACTATTGCCACTATGTCTGGGTCTGCCTCACTAACTCTTTCTTTTATCTCTTCTGCTTTATTGGCTACCCCATCAGCATTGGTGTACCAAACCTTGAGACTCTTCTTGGAAACTCGGGTATCAGAGTTCCCCCTTTCGCCGGGGGTCTGGGGGGAACTGGGGGGTGTCTGGGGGGCGAGTGGGGGCTGTGGGGGTGAATAGGGGGGGTGCTAGGGGGGGGTGCCTGGGAGTGCCTGGTAGGCGAATGGGGTCTGGGCGTCTAGGTGGGTAGGAAGGGCATAATGGGTCTGAAAGTTAGGGAGAGTCTGAATAGCATAGGGGGGTTGAGAAATAGAGTGAGACTGAGAGTCAGATAGAGGTTGAGAGGTTGGGGGGAGAGGGATATTGAGGGCAGAGGGCTGAGAGGAGAATGGAGCATGGGTGCTGGGAGTGGAAGAGAGGGTGTATTAGTTAGGGGGGAATTGGGGGTAGGTGGGGGTTTTGGGGTAGAAGAGGGGAAGAGGGAGATGGGGGAAGGTGTTAGGGGGTCACAATGTGATGGGGTTAAATGTGGGCTGGAGGTGCATAGGAGGGGTTAGGGTTGGGTGGGGTTTGCGGGTGAGTGTGTGTGTGTGTGTATGTGTGTGTGTGTGCGCGTGCATGCGTGTGTGTGTGTGTGTGTGTGTGCACTCACCTAATTGTGCTGGCAAGGGTTGAGCTCTGGCTCTTTGGTCCCGCCTCTCAACTGTAAATCAACTCGTGTACAGATTCCTGAGCCTACTGGGCTCTATCATATCTACACTTAAAGCTGTGTATGGAGTCATCCTCCACCACATCACTTCCTAATGCATTCCATTTGTCTTCTACTCTGACACTGAAAAAATTCTTTCTAACGTCTCTATGGCTCATTTGGGCACTCAATTTCCATCTGTATCCCCTAGTGCGTGTGCCCCTTGTGTTAAATACTCTGTCCTTACCTACCCTATCAATTCCTCTGAGAATCTTGTATGTGGTGATCATGTCCCCTCTAACTCTTCTGTCTCCCAGTGACGTGAGGTTTAATTCCCGTTGACTCTCCTCGTAGCTCATATCCCTCACTAACTCTCTGCTTCCTATTGCTTAGATACTCCATGTAGCCACTGGAGCACCTTACCAGCTACACCTGCCTGTCTCTCCAGCTTATGTACCAGCCTCTTATGCGGTACTGTGTCAAAGGCTTTCCGACAAATCCAAGAAAATGCAGTCCGCCCAGCCCCTCTCTTTCTTGTGGTGTGTGTGTGTGTGTGTGTGTGTGTGTGTGTTTGTGTGTGTGTGTGTGTGCTCACCTACTTGCTTCACCTAATTGTGCTTGCGGGGTTGAGCTCTGGCTCTTTGGTCCCGCCTCTCAACCGTCAATCAACTGGTGTACAGATTCCTGAGCCTATTGGGCTCTATCATATCATGTGTGTGTGTGTGTGTGTGTGTGTGGTTGTGTGTGTGTGTGTGTGTGTGTGGTGTGTGTGTGTGGTCTGTGGGTGTGGGTGGGTGTGTGTGTGTGTGTGTGTGTGTGTGGTGTGGGTGTGTGGTGGTGTGTGGGGTGTGTGTGTGTGGTGTGTGGTGTGTGTTGTGTGTGGGTGTTTGTGGAAAAATAAATCAGTTGAATGATTGACAGTTGAGAGGCGGGGCCCCAAAGAGCCAGAGCTCAACCCCCACAATCACAACAAGGTGAGTACAAACTTGGTGAATACAAAGTTCAGATTAAGAAAGAGTAGACAGAGAAGCCGGAATTGGAACCTGGAAACACAGATGAGCCAAAGAGATGTCAAAAAGAACTTTTTCGGCCTCAAAGTTGTAAATAAATATAACGGACCATATGACGAAGTTGTCGACGGCAATTCGATAGACAACTTTGAATGTAAAAATTGAGAAGAAAAACGAATGAAAAGAGTCACTGTGTTGAACTAAAGATTGTCGAATGGCGGAGCTTATGAGCAGGTGCTTGTCCCTGTAAACACATCTAGGTAAGTACACACACGCACACACACACACACACACACACACACACACACACACACACACACACACACACACACACACACACACACACACACACACACACACACACACACACACACACACACAGTCAGAGCCATATGATTGTATCAGAGCCGATTCAACAAGACTGTGTCTGTTTAGAATAGAGGCAGGAAAGATTATTTTAGAGGAAGACCAATCAATAAGACGATTAGACTCCCCTAACATGGTAAAAAAGAGTATTGTTTGTGTCTACAGACTTAACAATTCTTTTGTATTCCTTAAGACTGTCATTTAGTGTACGCTCATTTTCACACACAAAAAAATAATCTATCCTGCCTCTACTCTACACAGACGCCGTCTTGTCGCCTCGGCTGTGATACACAACATACCCAACGTGAACCTGAGTCCTGGCTTTGTTGCTGTTGACTCTTCCCTTTCACAGTACAGACTCAAATGTTCTAAACTCTCTAACAAACGTGACCTAACTTAAGACTACCTTTCTTTTTCTCTTTCTGTCTTGCTCTTGTTTTTCTTACGTTCCAATTTTTACTCCTATTATTTCACCCTATATTACACCTTACCTGTCGTACCTTTTGCCTTGCTCTTATCTTCCTCTAAGCTTTCCGTCTCCACACCTCTCTCTTGCCTTAATGTCCTTGCCTCCCTCATCTCAACATATAGGAAAAAGAGAAAATTGGAAATCCAACATATAGAAAAAGAAGCCCATAATCTAGGGCTATCATTCACCCTAAATTGGATACCAAGTCACATTGGCATAGATGTTAATGAAAAGGCAGACTCACTAGCAAAAACTGCCACTGCTCTACCTGTTGTACAGGTTCAAATACCTCCAAGTTTTTCACAGATTAAGAAGCAAATCAAGAAGAAAATACTCCCAACTATCGAAAGTCACCACAGAGCCAAAGTAGCGGAAGGAAGATCCACTGCGATATAGAATGAACAAGCCACTGGGTACTACTCTTTCAAGCCTGACAAAAAGATATCCAGAGACATTGCAGTAGCCATACACAGACTCAGACTTGGCTACAAGTGCTGCTGGGAGGTAATAAACCCAATAGTTAAAGAGTTTCATATCTGTGGAACAGAAGCAGAGGCGCCAATATTGCACTACTTACTGGAATGTGAAGCTACTGAAGCTCTGCGCATCAAACTCAACATTAATCCAACGACAGCAGCTGCATTAGATGCACATTCCACCGCGACTACAATGATTAGAAAAGCCGTCAAAGAATGGGACTCACTAGTGAACATTCTGCATCTACATCCGCCACCAAGATAATGTTATTAAAACACGACAAAAACTGAAGCGAAAAAGAAACAGGGAAAAAGGAGGAAACCCCACCTCCATTTAAAACTTTGACTCAAATATCAGAGTAACAAGGTTATCGCGAATATCCGAACTCAGTTACGGGCTCACCTTAGCCCGTGCTACATGGACATTTCGTTCCGAGTAGCTAAATCTAAAACAATAACAACCAACAACCTCGCCTCATTACAACCGATTTGATAATGGTCCAGAACGGCCCGAAAGGTCGTCGTCTCTTCAATTTCTAGTGTGTGGTTTGGTCAACATGATCTGATAACTGGCTACTGGAGTTCAAAACGAGCAAGTGTAAAGTGATGGGAATAGGAAGAGGTGAGAGAAGGCCAAAGGGACAGTACACAATGAAAGGAAACTTCATCTTTGTATCTTCTAGAGAAAAGCACCTGGGAGTGGACATAGCACCAAATCTAACTCCTGAGGCTCATATAAATAGGAAAACGTCCTTAGCGTACTCAGCACCAGCAAATGTTAGAACATCATTCAGGAACCTAAATAATGGGGTATTTCGATCGCTGTACACCACCTACGTGAGACTAGTCTAAGAGTATGCTACACCTTCATGGAGCCCCCACCTAAAAAACACTTTAGAAAAATAGGAATGGTTCAGAAGTTTGCGACTAAGCTCGTCCATGAATTGCGAGGGATGGGATATGAAGAGCGACTGAAGGAACTAAACACGACGACTCTAGAAAAAAGGAAAAGAGAGAGAAGACTTGACAAAGCCATATAAAATACTTAGGGGGGGGGGATTGAAAAAATGGAAAAAGAGGAAATGTTCACAGTGAATACCAATGGAACAAGGGGATCTGGGGAAGCTTGAGATGAGTCATATCAACTTTAGCAAGTTTTCATTTATCGTAATAGAGGGAAAATGGAATGAACTAAAGGAGAAGGGTTGAAGAAGCAAACTCTATTCATGATTTTAAAAGTAGAAATAATTGGGCCACGAGTGGTGGCCTATATCTTCAGACAACTGGTGGCTAGAAAGGCGGGGTCCAAGAGCTAGAATTTGATCCTGTAGGCACAACTAGGTCAGTAAAACTAAATGAGCACAACCCCATCTTTACTTATCCGTATTCTACTGTTTCCTTTTCTTCATTAACCTTATCCACTACCTCCATCATTTTTCTCTACTCTCAACATTTGTTTCTACCTTCATCATTCTCATGTATCCTATAATTATCCTTCTATTTTATCGTTCTCCCCTTTATCCGCCATTCTTCTATTCCCTTAGTATTATCCTCTTCACCAACTTTCTCATCTCCAACCTTCTTACCACACTTTCACCCTCACCTTTACATGTTTTTTTTCCTATCTCTACTTTCTCTCATTCTTATTTTGTCTCCTAATTTTCTTCCTCCAACTTCCTTACACTCTCCCTCCTCCTCCTCTCACACTCTCTCCCTTCACAATTCCTCCTCTCTTTCTTTCCTCTCTCTCTTTCCTCTCTCTCTTTCCTCTCTCTCTTTCCTCTCTCTCTTTCCTCTCTCTCTTTCCTCTCTACCGTCTGGTTATCAGGTGTTGTGTTCACACCTTTTGGTGAACAGGTTCAACAACATGAGTCCTTCTGGGCCTTCACAACTCAACACCCGGAAGGGGGGGGGGGGGGGTAGAAATAGACTAAGCTACTCTATCCCATTGAGTTGTATTTTTATTTTTTTGTCTCAATAATTATACTTGAACTTGAAGAATAGGATTTCATGAAAGCTTTCGACACAGGTATACTCGGTGAGGCGACGATCTCGTATCTTGCAGAGCCGGCGTTCGATTCCCGATGGCCCATGGATGTGTTATTGTTGCGTTAACACAGGCCTACATATTGTTCCTCCTCGTTGTGAATGATCTCCAGAAAGTATGCGGACTACGTGATTGATCACCATGATCAATCACCAAGATCAATACATATATAGACCTTGTGATCGGTCTCCATGAGCACATCAGTCCCGTGATTAATCTCCAGAAGAATACATACACGAAGTGGCAGACCAAATTGGTCTTTTGGAGACCAGCCACAATGACCCAACCTTCGCTCCGTCACAATGTGTTCTGTGCTCTCATCCGTGTCTAGTGTTGCACAGCTGGGTCTGTGTTGCACAGCTGGGTCTGTGTTGCACAGCTGGGTCTGTGTTGCACAGCTGGGTCTGTGTTACACAGCTGGGTCTGTGTTGCACAGTTGGGTCTGTGTTGCACAGCTGGGTCTGTGTTGCACAGCTGGGTCTGTGTTGCACAGCTGGGTCTGTGTTGCACAGCTGGGCCTGTGTTGCACAGCTGGGTCTGTGTTACACAGCTGGGTCTGTGTTGCACAGTTGGGTCTGTGTTGCACAGCTGGGTCTGTGTTGCACAGCTGGGTCTGTGTTGCACAGCTGGGTCTGTGTTGCACAGCTGGGTCTGTGTTGCACAGTTGGGTCTGTGTTGCACAGCTGGGTCTGTGTTGCACAGCTGGGTCTGTGTTGTACAGTTGGGTCTGTGTTGCACAGCTGGGACTGTGTTGCACAGCTGGGACTGTGTTGCACAGCTGGGTCTGTGTTGCACAGCTGGGTCTGTGTTGCACAGCTGGGTCTGTGTTACACAGCTGGGTCTGTGTTGCACAGCTGGGTCTGTGTTACACAGCTGGGTCTGTGTTGCACAGCTGGGTCTGTGTTGCACAGATGGGTCTGTGTTGCACAGCTGGGTCTGTGTTACACAGCTGGGACTGTGTTACACAGCTGGGACTGTGTTGCACAGCTGGGTTTGTGTTACGCAGCTGGGTCTGTGTTGCACAGCTGGGTCTGTGTTACACAGCTGGGTCTGTGTTACACAGCTGGGTCTGTGTTGCACAGCTGGGTCTATGTTGCACAGCTGGGTCTGTGTTACACAGCTGGGTCTGTGTTACACAGCTGGGTCTGTGTTACACAGCTGGGTCTGTGTTGCACAGCTGCTCGTAATTACTTACTTTTCAGACAACGTATTATACACGTTCACTGATGGCGACAAAATTCTGGCGAGGATAAATTCTGTAACGACAGGACTTACCTGAAATGGTTAGGCAATTAGGTAGTTAGGCAACTGCTGTGTGTTGCACGCTGCGGGGAAGGTCAGTAGTTGACTTAAGAGAAGCCGTCATGCAGACTTCCAGTCCGCAGTAACGAGAATTACATCGTATAGGTTACATCTGCTCTGTATAGTATTCCCACCAGAGTATAGTGCCAGTGTTAAGATATATGAGCTACGAGGGGGGGAAACTAAATTAATTCAATCTCACGTCATTAGAAGAGAGAAGGAACAGGGGAGGGGAGACATGATCACCAGATTATAATTCTCATGGAAACAGACATGGCAGACTAGGACGGATTTTTGTCATAGGGAACTAAACCCCTCATAGGGGGGGGGGGGATACAGGTTGAAGACTAAGTGCCACAGTGTGCCACATAGATTTTAACAAACACAGATTATGGAATATGCAACAAGACTCATTGCTAAGTTTGGTCTACGCAGAAGTCCTAAGGTGAGAAAAATACATTTAATTCCCTGTGGAAAAAGTTTGAGTAAAGCCATAGGGAGAGGTGTTGAGAGTTAACAACATCATAACAAGGATGTTGTTGTTGTTAAAGATTCGCTACCTGGAACAAAAAGTTCCAAGTAACACGGGCTATGGTGAGCCCGTAGATAGTTATATGCATAACAAGGAGATGAATGTCAATTAAATTCTCAAATAAGCTACATATGCGTCACATAATTTTTTCAGCATAAGTTAGGCAAATCAAACGAATATGTTAGATGCAGTTGTTAACACTAACTATATATATTCGTTGATGTAAATCATTTACAATAAAGGCCACGAGTTGCTAGAGAGGCTGACGAAAGCACACCCCCCCCCCTGGAGGCACGTGTAGGTAAGCTCACATAGAGGAACACCCGATCTCATACACACAAACATATCCATGAACATTTTTATAGTAACACTAAACATTGATCGCCCGTCACACTAACTTAGCAGTTTAATGCGCCATCAGCGTATAAATACGGCAGTTTTACTCTCAATATATCCAGTATCGCGGAAAATATATCTAGATAGACTTTCCATGAAAAACAAAAATAATTTTGTTGTATATTTTGAACAACAATTTATTTTTATGTTAGCCATGACAGAAATGAAACCTGTTGTTTTTGTCTTCTTCACTTTTATTTGTTTCTTACCGAACAAAAACACAACAAATAAAGGTTATTTTGTGAATAAATTTAAAGTGTACGCTCGTGAACATATGCAAATAATGCTATCTAGTCCTTGCAGTTAAGTCGATATTCTCGTTGCCAATCACTGGGAGAACAGACCCTAACCTTCCTGGCTGTTAAGTCGAGGGTTCGGGGTGGGGGAGGAAACTGCTTCCTAGTAATTTGGTGTGGAGCATGAACTGCCTCGTGCCCCGCCGGAACGTGCTCACTGGGTTTCGAACGAGTGTAAACTGTAATGGGGTGTTTTCTATGCCGGGTTAGCCAGGCAATGGTGGCACCGTCCCATTTGATGACGCTTTAAAAATCTTATTTGTTACCAATTAAGGTCAACAGTTTTCTATAAACAGGAAGAGAGAGAGAGAGAGAGAGAGAGAGAGAGAGAGAGAGAGAGAGAGAGAGAGAGAGAGAGAGAGAGAGAGAGAGAGAGAGAGAGAGAGAGAGAGAGAGAGAGAGAGAGAGAGAGAGAGAGAGAGAGAGAGAGAGAGAGAGAGAGAGAGAAGTATTTAACAAACTTTTCAGTATTTATGAGTTTGTAATACACATATTTATATATATACTGATATACCTTTTCCATTCCTTCCGAATATTTGTCGAGTGAAATACGGCTGAACTTATATTTTATCTCTCTCATTGCCACTTAAATCATCTTCATAGTTTATTCCTCGTTTGTTGCTTTGATGTGGCAGCCGAAGGAGGGAAAGACTATGGTTTTACTGGAGAAAATGTGTGTGTATAAGACAGGCTGTGACCCTCTGCTAGATACAATAATTCCTACACGATACGGCGTCGCAGGAGAGTTGACATAACTTCTAACATAGCCATAACGAAATCTTCTAACATAGACATAACGAAATCTTCTAAAATAGACATAACGAAATCTTCTAAAATAGACATAACGAAATCTTCTAAAATAGACATAACGAATTCTTCTAACATAGACATAAGGAAATCTTCTAACATAGACAAAAAAAAATAGACATAAGGAAATCTTCTAACATAGACATAATTTTAAACGTCTAACACAGACATAACAAAAACCTTTAACATAACCTGTCCTAGCCCAGCTACGCAGAGAATTATGCAAACGAGATTCTAGCACCAATGCATTCAGATCCACCATAGTAGTAGTAGTAGGCATGAGTCTCAGGAGACTATGGAGTTGCGCTCTGGTTGTCGGTCTGGAGTGGCCTCACCAGGGCGCAAAGCCAGGGTATCCACCATAGGAGGTTGGTAACAACACTTACAGCTACTTTAACAGAGGTTAATATATCTTTCTTTCTATAACTTTCCTTACATTCAATATTAGTAGACTGCAGTGTGGAAAACTCCGCTCCTTTCCGTGACTGTTACATCTAGAAAGGGCAGCTTCCCATCCTTCCCCATCTCGTAAGTGAAACGCAACACAGAATTCTGCTCAAATGCCTCCTTCAGCTCCACACCTTCCCCACATTCACTCAGTATTACCAATACGTCAGCAAAATCACACGAGATCATTCACAGCAGTATTTGTGACAAACTTTAAAGATCAATAATTTGCATTCTGAAAAAAATGATTTCTTTTCAGTCCTGTTAAAAAGCGCCATCACACCTAATTCCCACCTCCCTGTTTCACCGTATTTCTTTCGTCACTCTTTCGCCTTCCCCCTTCAGCGGGTTCGATTCCTTCGGCAGGAAAGACGTTTCGTCACCTTTCTCATCACCTTATGACTGTTGTGATTTTCATCCCATGGAAGGGACAGTCCAAACACCTGATGGCTCTGTTCACCTAGCAGTAAATAGGAGCCCCGGGGGCTATAGGCATCTGCTGTTCGACTGCATCCTGGGAAAACATCAGAAGTTGGCCTAGGAAGAAACGTCGATATAACTCTATCAGTCCGTCCTGTGCAGGCGATGAGGTACGATATTCTGGCTGAAGATATTAATGACCAAACTACACATATCGGTAGATAGAGAAACGACGACGTTTCGGTCCGTCGTGGACCATTATCAAGACCATTTGCATTCTCAAAGACCTGATAATCACACGCCTTGATAATGGTCCAAGTCAGACCGAAACGTTATTGTTTCTCCATTCTCTGATGTGTGGTTTGGTCATGAGTCGTGCTGGCCCTGACACTGAGAGGCCAAACAGTATACCGTTCATTTGTTCTGAATGATAACTCTATCATTGGACAGTGAGAATGATGCCTCCACCGTTGGACATTCTGAATGATGCCTTCACCGTTGAACATTCAGAATGATGCCTCTACCGTTGAACATTCAGAATGATGCCTCCACCGTTGAACATTCAGAATGATGCCTCCACCTTTGAACATCCAGAATGATGCCTCCACCGTTGGACATTCTGAATGATGCCTCCACCGTTGAACATTCAGAATGATGCCTGCACTGTTGAACATTCAGAATGATGCCTCCACCGTTGGACATTCAGAATGATGCCTGCACTGTTGAACATTCAAAATGATGCCTCCACCGTTGAACATTCAGAATAATGCCTGCGCCGTTGGACATTCAGAATGATGCCTCCACCGTTGGACATTCAGAATGATGCCTGCACTGTTGGACATTCAGAATGATGCCTCCACCGTTGGACATTCAGAATGATGCCTGCGCCGTTGGACATTCAGAATGATGCCTGCGCCGTTGGACATTCAGAATGATGCCTCCACCGTTGAACATTCAGAATGATACACTGGCTTTACCCTCCTCTGTATTGCCTCATATCTTTACTATTTCCTTATTTCCTCCGTGTGCTGCCGTCACACCTCAGCAACAACTTTACACAATCCTGAGAGTGTCTAAAGCTGCTGATTGGATTTTCATGTTTTTGTTTTCATTCTCCCGTGATATTGTTCCGCGTGCATATAAGGGGTTGCGCAGTGGTAACATACTCTATCCGCGCTTCGACAGCAATTTTGTCTGGGATCGATCCGCGGCCATAGATGATTGACTGGGCGCCAGTCCTTAACTATTCGCTCTTGTTCACCCAGCAGTAATTAGGGGCCTGGTTGATTGCCTATTGACGGGTCGTGGTTCAGTGAAAACTAGTAGGTAAGGTAAGGTAAGGTAAGGTAAGGTAAGGTAAGGTAAGGTAAGGTAAGGTAAGGTGAGGTAAGGTAAGGTAAGGTAAGGTAAGGTAAGGTATGGTAAGGTAAGGTAAGGTGAGGTAAGGTAAGGTGAGGTAAGGTAAGGTATGGTAAGGTAAGGTAAGGTGAGGTAAGGTAAGGTGAGGTAAGGTAAGGTAAGGTAAGGTAAGGTAAGGTAAGGTAAGGTAAGGTAAGGTAAGCCTCAGGTAAGGCTTACCTTGAAGTATGGAAAAGGACAGCTTTTAGCCTGGTAAGAGAAGTCAGACATCATCTAGTTATTCTACTCACCCCCGTAGTAAGAAAAAAAAAGAGTTCCCTCCTTCATGTACTACCCAACCACTTGGGCTGGACGGTAGAGCAACGGTCTCGCTTCATACAGGTCGGCGTTCAATCCCGGCCCATCCAAGTGGTTGGGCACCATTTCTTCCCCCCCCCCCACCTATGTTCCATCCCTAATCCTTATCCCTTCCAAGGGATTATCCCTAATCCCTTATCCCTTTCATACGCGTGCTGACTTGGCGCTTTCTCCTGATAGTTTGCTTCCTCTCCTTCATATACTTCATTTAACATACTTTCTGCATTATGTTACCTAAATAATATATTATATTTCGCCAGAGTCGCTCTTCTCTTAATTTCACTTCCACATTTTTTTTGTAATTTTGTTTTGTAATCAAATACTAGAGACATTAATCAGCAGCAAATTCATCATCGTATCGAGTTAACTCGATTTATGAAAAATAATTTGTTCCATAAAATCTGCGCATCCTACACGGCGTGACCCGACCCGGAACTAGGCCTTGACCTCCCCCCCCCCAACCTAACCCACTCAGCCACTCTCATTTACGTCTCTCTGATGCCTCTAATCCAGGAAATAAATAGCAGCCGCGGGACAGCAAGTGGTTGTGTCGTACACCTTCATTCACGTCCAACCATGCGGTCACCTGGTAAATGTTTCCCTCGTGAAAGACCTCCACTGTAATCAGCACATTTGCCTCCACCACTCACCTGGTCCTCGACCTCTCAAAGTCGATTCATCTTACGCTTTCTTCAGATTCACAAAAAAGAACAGCGTGGGTTTGCGCACTTCATCACAAGTCCCATTCTCTCTCTCACCTAATACTCCGCTTTCACGACGCAGTCCATCAAGTTGTTAAAACTGAGTTATGTCAAACTCAAAGCACCGTAATGTTGACGTTTTCCCGAGAATCGGTCTCAATAGGTTTGGTGGGTTGCTTGGGTTCGAACGTTTGCGGGTAGGCAAAACAGTTTTAATGTTTCATGGTCCGTCAAGTGGTGACAACCTGCTGATATAATTGTAAATATCTGAACCCAACAGTTTCTTCCAAGAAAACATCCCAATTGGCTGGGCTGTTACTTTGGCCTGAAAGTTAGAGCGACGGTCTCGCTTCAAGCAGGTCCGCGTTCAATTCCCCGACCGTCCAAGTGGTTGCACCATTCCACCCCTCCCCCTCCCCCCGTCTCCTTCCCAAATCTTAACCCCTTCCCAGTGCTAAATAGTCATAATGGTTTTGACATTTTCTCCTGATAGTTCGCTTTCCCTTCCACCAAAACATCCACTATGTTCATCATTTTCTATGTTATTTATTTAATATTTTCAATTCCTCATGTCTTACTCTTTACCCACAATGCTCAGTGGCCACGTGAATATACTCACCTAATTGCATTTGTGTAGGATGAAACACGGCTCTTGGGTCCTGCCTCTCAACCCTTAATCGACCGTATAGTACGATTGCCTGTCGCGTTCATCATGAAAATTATAGAATGATACAGTGACAGGGCACAGTGATAGTCATGGTACCATGATTGTCATGAGAGTTCCTTCATCGCTGGTTCGAGTCACCACCGTTTGGCCAACTCAAAACATATTACAAACAGGTAAACTACTTGAGCAGAGAATACAAGAACATAAATATTGATTAAGAACAGATCAAGAGTCCAATGCATTGTTTGTTCCCTTAAGAGATTTTAATCATTCAATTGACTGGACTAATTCGTGCCAAATTATGGAATGTAAACCAGTTACTGAAAGAAATATTATTGAATCTTCATTTATAACAAAAAATAATGAATTAGATTGAATTAGATGAATTAGATTTTTATTGATGAATTATTGATTATTATTGATTAGATGATTATTATTGATTAGATTGATTAGATGAATTAGATTTTTATTGCCTGTCCCTACCTCCTCATCACAATCGACTTGAGAATGGTCCAGGACGGACCGAAACGTCGTCGTCCCTTCAACTTCTAGTGTGTGGTCTGGTCAACACGAATTAGATAATATCAATGTAAGTTCAGGATTATATAAATTAGATAACTTTATAATTGCTAAGATTTGCAATAGATATAAAATTATATAGACAATTATTGTATGTGTGTAGCACATTCCAAGAATGAGGGAATACTCCAGTTAATAGCCACAGAATACCCCAGTAAATATCCACTGAATGCCCCAGTAAATATCCACTGAATACCCCCAGTAAATATCCACTGAATACCCCAGTAAATATCCACTGAATACCCCAGTAAATATCCACTGAATACCCCAGTAAATATCCACTGAATACCCCAGTAAATATCCACTGAATACCCCCAGTAAATATCCACTGAATACCCCCAGTAAATATCCACTGAATACCCCAGTAAATATCCACTGAATACCCCCAGTAAATATCCACTGAATATCCCCAGTAAATATCCACTAAATACCCCCAGTAAATATCCACTGAATATCCCCAGTAAATATCCACCAAATACCCCAGTTAATATCCACTTCAATCATCTCACGCTCATGTCACCTCCATTAGTCAAAGTTTTATCCGATGAATCTTTAGTGTAGTCAGGTGTAGCGGGGGACATAATCCCAAACTCTTATGTCCTCTGCCTGTGTTTCCTTAATAATGTGGTGAAACATGAGCACGTAAATGAAAATGCAGACTCACTAGCAAAAACTGCCACGGCTCTACCTGTTGTACAGGTTCAAATACCTCCAAGTTTTTCATAGATTAAGGAGCAAATCGAGAAGAAAATACTCCCAACTATCAAAAGTCACCACAGAGCCAAAGTAGTGGAGGGAAAATCCACTGCGATATAGTATGAACAAGCCACTGGGTACTACTCTTTCAAGCCTGACAAAAAGATATCCAGAGACATTGCAGTAGCCATACACAGACTCAGACTTGGTTACAAGTGCTGCTGGGAGGTAATAAACCCAATAGTTAAAGAGTGTCATATCTGTGGAACAGAAGCAGAGGCGCCACTATTGCACTACTTACTGGAATATGAAGCTACTGAAGCCCTGCGCGTCAAACTCAACATTAATCCAACGACAGCAGCTGCATTAAATACCACTACAATGATTAGAAGAGCCGTTGAAGAATGGGACTCACTAGTGAACATTCTGCACCTACATCCGCCACCAAGATAATGTTATTAAAACACGACTAAAACAGAAGCGAAAAAGAAACAGGGAAAAAAGAGGAAACCCCACCTCCATTTAAAACTTTGACCCAAATATCAAAGCAACAAGGTTATCGCGAATATCCGAACTCAGTTACAGGCTCACTATAGCCTGTGCTACGTGCACGGGCTATGGTGAGCCCGTGCATTTAGAGCCCGTGCATTTAGAGCCCGTGCACATTTAGAGCTCGTGCATTTAGATTTAGCTACGAAGTTCTGAGTAGCTAAATCTAAAACAGCAATGAGCACGTACGGAATTTTCGTTTCATTTTCCTAGTTGATACTTATGCATAACTCAATCTTGTGTTTTTTGTGATTTTTCTTGTATCTATTTATCTATCTATCTACTCATCTATCTATTTATCTATCTATTTATCTATCTATCTATCTATCTATCTATCTATCTATCTATCTATGTGCGTCAAGATTGAATGGTCCCCAAGCTAACATGCGTCAGATAACTCTTGACCCCTGAAGGATTCGAACCCGGATAGCCAGGGAACTCTACTCGAATTAGGGAATTCGAACCCAGATATTTAATGGGCATGGAGGCCCTGGCTGTCTGGGGTCGAATCCTTCAGGGGTCAAGAGTTTTCTGATATATATATATATATATATATATATATATATATATATATATATATATATATATATATATATATATATATATATATATATATATATATATATATATATATATATATATATATATATAATATATATATATATATATATATATATATATATATATATATATATATATAATATATATATATATATGTATATATATATATATATATATGTATATATATGTATATATATATATATATATATATATATATATATATATATATATATATATATATATATATATATATATATATATAGCACAGGTGTGTAAACACCTGTGCTTGCGGGGGTTGAGCTTTGGCTCTTTGATCCCGCCTCTCAACTGTTAATCAACTGGTGTACAGATTCCTGAGCCTACTGGGCTCTATGTTACCTATATTTGAAACTGTGTATGGAGTCAGCCTTCACCACATCACTTCCTAGTACATTCCACTTGTTAACTATATACAAATGTGTGTATACACAAGAGTATATGTGTGTGTATGTGCGTGTATGAGTGTATGTGTTGTGTGACAGTATCGGTGGTGGCAATAAAACTATTTTTGTGTTTTAAGTGTAAACACCTGAATGAGTGAACACATATATTATACTCACATGAATACAATTATCTGAACTCATCCGGCATCATGCGCAACATAATCATTCCTCTGAACACCAATTGGTTGATTGTACTGTAATAATTTTTCCATTAACACGAAGAATTTAAAAGTGAAAAAAAAAAGTTTGTATCTCCACGAATTGCTTTAAATTCTTTCAATTGGCAAACAAACAACAGCAAATTTAATCCAACGCCCCAGTTCACGCAACACGCACCCCCTCCCCCCCCGCCTCGAGAGAAATTGACACCCAGTGTTAATGTGATTGTCTGCCCTATCCGGCCCTATCCGGCTCTATCCGGCCCTGAGATGTGGGCCACGAGACGAAGCTAGCACGAGGCTCGTATGCAAATGTAATTTTTCTTCATCACTGACTCGTGGTGTTTGAGGACGCTTTGGCCTCAAGGTATTTGCCGGGTGAGGGACGCCCCTGACTGTAGCATTGCCCCCTGAGCCTATAGTGGGGGATGGCCCCTGGCTGTGAAACATTGCCCCCTGAGCCTATAGTGGGGGATGGCCCCTGACTGTGAAACATTGCCCCCTGAGCCTATAGTGGGGGATGGCCCCTGACTGTGAAACATTGCCCCCTGAGCCTATAGTGAGGGGATGCATGCCCCTGAGTCTAGCGTGGTAGAGCAGTTCTGTCCGATACTGTCTGAGGCGTTTAGGCAGCTCTCTCCTTATTGCAAAATTAATACAACATAAATTACTGGTTCAATTTAAATTAAGAATTACATTAAGAATGCTGTGTGACCTTACTTGAAAAGAGCGTGCTATATCATTTTCGATTTTTTTTTAAGAGCAGGAGCTATAGACGAGACGATGGAAGAGAAACCCTAT
This sequence comes from Procambarus clarkii, assembly GCF_020424385.1. NCBI lineage: Eukaryota > Metazoa > Arthropoda > Malacostraca > Decapoda > Cambaridae > Procambarus > Procambarus clarkii. Next base: position 26,096 of record NW_025567791.1, read on the forward strand.
TCTAGTCCTGAAGGCTTGACCTCCAGGCGCATCAAGCCAGGACCTAGAAGAATAAGGCAATATAAAATAAGTTGAAGTACACTGTACCAACAATGAAGATCTTGTCGGAAAATCCGACACCATTTAATAATAATATCATACAGACAGATAAGAGCTGTGTTGTATAAACAAGTTACCCATAGAAAACGTAACTTGTAGTGGAATTACCGTCTATAGAAAACGGGATATCATCACCACACACTATTATAATTCACCAGCTATTCTGCTGGGAATTATTCTTAAATACATTAGTCTTTGGACTTTACCATCATAAAAACATCTTATATAAATTAACTTAATTATCAATATTAAAGTAGAGTAAATGTGACCCTTCTATCACTTTCTGAAATGTGGACAATGTAAGCCAGGCGTCAGAGTGAGGAAGGAGGGCAGCCATTGTTTATACTAGACCAGAGGCTCACACGGGAGCAAATTCGGCTCCTGTTAAATTTACTTGGACGTAGTGTTATGGAAACCAAAGGTGTACCATTGTCAACACGCTGTCTACAAATTCAAGTTAAGTGTCTATCCGAAACCCGTTTATCATTCATTTATGGCCATTAATGTCAGGATATAGGGTGACCCGGTTAGATCGCGAAATCGCCTCATACTAAAGGTAATTAAGCCAGGTCTTCAATGTTCCATATAGTGTTTTCTCTGATATAGCTTGTCATATATAGGATTCTGGCTTCACAGCTAGCGCACTTTTGACAGGTCAAGACGAGGATGCAAGATTTTGTGCACCAGTTACTGGGTGATATGGAAGCTACCTCAAAGAGGATAATTTGGTGTCTACACCCTAGTTATACCTGGTGGACTAACCTGCTGTACTATAAGATAAGGAACCTTTTCAATGTATGTAGTTAATACTGTAGTTTGATTGGCTGCATATATATTAATTTAATAAACCCCCCTAATGTGTAGAGGATCGATTTGTGAGATTATGAGATTATTGCAGAAATACAGTCCACTTATCATTATACAAATTGCTATCGAAGTATATAAATTAACGTAAATATAAATTCTATATAAATTAAATAAATATAAATCTCACAGGTCGGTTCCCACAGATCTTGGTGATCTGTTCAAAACACTTACATGTGTCGTATGTAAACAAAAACAAATAATAGTAACCCCGAGAGAATGTCAAGAACCAAAAGTCACAAATAAGGAAATAATAAAAATAGAAAAAACAATAGTGAAGAAAAGTAGTCCAAGGTCTTATCTACACAGAGAGAGAAAGTGGCAAGTGAGATGAGAAGGTTCACTGAACATAGAATCGAAGGAAGCAAGAATTAGAATTGAGATTTTGATTGAAGGAACGAAGAGGGGCCGAGGCCGGATAACCGTGTTGTGAGACATCAGATGACCAAAAAAAGATAACAGGTATGTAAAATATGTTGTAAATGTAAATGTAAAAAGCCACTAATACGCACAGCGTTTCGGGCATTATTTCAATAGAAAGACTAAAGGTCATGTCGTTTCATATCGTTTAGAATAGGCAAACAGAACGCTTGTACTTCATGATCATCAAAGATTTGCCAAGTAGATGAATTTAGCCTTGTGAGAAGACGACAAAGAATCTCCGGATTGAAGAGTAAAATGATCAAAGATGTCATAGCAATTAGATGAAACAGAGGAGCTGTTGACACAACAGATTAATTAAATAACAAACTGAGGCTCGAAGCTTAAGCCAAACACCATTAAAATTTGGGTTAACTGCAGATTCAAGAGGCAATTAACGTGTGTATTATTGTGACAGCAGGGATCGAACCCTCCTTTAGAACGGAATAATATCACAAGGTTATGTACTGGGAAATGACCAACCAAAGGGCTCTCGAACTTCGAGTTTCCGTCGAAGTCAATAGAAAGTAATGTACTTTCTGAAGGAAAGTTAGAAGAAAGTCCTGGTGATATTGTGTGTTGATGAGGCCATTCCTCCCTCCCCGTCCTACGTCCAGGAGAGATCCAGTAAGAAAGAATTAAGGAAACTGCAGAAGGTGTATTGGCCCAGACGAGATTGTTCTTATTTGTATCCACGTAAACTCATCCATATTGGTGAAGTGTTTACAGTACTATGTAAGCAAGGGAGGGGAGGGGGGTGGAGGGGTGAGTTCTGGCTATGTACGTTCGAGCCGTAGTCAGGTCATAGTTCTATATCCAACCCGTTCTCGTACTTGCTTATAGTCAATATCTTGCTTATGAATAAGTGCATATGTGACATACTAATTTATTGTGAATATTTGAGTTTACCTTGAAAAGCTGAATAGAAAACCACAACCTAACCTAACCTAACCTAACCTTCTCAGTATGTTAAGATATTACAATTAGTACTGAACCTATACCTATAATGATATTACAGTTTTATAAAAATAATAAAACAAAACTAAAATATTTAGATAAATTGTAAAGTAACTCAGGATATTATCAGATTTTGTATAAAATCTCTATTGTTTAATAATACTGAGATAAAAACTTAGTGCCTTGAAGAAAAATATGTTGAGTATGTCACATTTTAAATTTATTTATAAGCGAAACAGTGACTATAAGCAATAAGTCACATATGTACTGTCTTGTGCAAGAGCAGGTTGCAACATCTACACACACACACTTTTCATTTACATTTAATTCAAGAATCCTCTTGATATTTTGCATTGTATTCCAACTACATTAGAGAAGGCAAGATCTACCGACAGATGGGCACTCTGGCACCTGAGCATATAATAACAGGAACGTTCCGCCGTGGTAATCCAAGGAGCCAAGCTCCTACATTATCACCTTCCTACTGTTCAATACTCCTTCCTCTGGATTCTTTCTTTCTTCAAACTACTTAGTCGACGCTACTGAATCCAGATTTCGCGTGTAATCTCTCGCGTTTCCAGGAAGAACTTTGTATTTTTTCTTCCATATAAAAACCAACAATGTTCCTTTTCCTCCTTTTCTTAATGACAAACACGGTGAAATTATCCAATGATTTCCTCTCCCCCTCCCCCTTCCCACCTTCACCGGATTTATTCCTTTCGTCTCCAGTAACTCAGTATTTTCTCTGTTAAACCAGGTGGGGAGTCTGGAACCCCCCTCCCCTGGAGATGGGGGTCAGGATGTAATCTCCTGACGAACGAGTTGGGGTCACGACATTCACGATGGGGCTGGGGTCACTATACTGACGCGAGGGCTGGGGTCACGACACTGACGCATGAACAAGGGGGTCACTATCACCCTTCTCAGCACATTCTGGTGCGTCTTGCTAACCATCTCAGCCTGTTTGATCATTGTTCGGTCAATACCTGTAGTTGTAGTCTCACTACTAAGCCAGTCTCTATAATGCGTTATCACCGCAGAGCGATGCATCTTGTTTGCCAGTGCGAGCTTTTGTAGTGTGCACTCTGCTATTTTAGACACACACACAATTCGCACATAGATCCGTTGTTTACACACATGCTACGACCTTTGAATGTATATTTTACACCGTCTTGTGTGTATATTTTACACTCTTTGTATTTTTTACACCTGTTGAGTGTATATTTTACACTCTTTGAGTGTATCTTTTCACACCCTTCAAGTACATATCTTGTCCCCTTAGTGCATATATTTTCTTTTATGATATCTAGGATGGTTTTGATTTTGAATATTTCATTTTATATTTATTGTGATTCAGTTTGATTTAATACATAATGTTTTGCCTTTTAATCTACTGCATAATTGTTCTATAGAGTCCACACCTAAAAAATGTTTATACAATTTATATAGTCATTTCCTAAACGATACTTCCTTCATTGTAAGTTAGTTCTTTCTTATCATATATCAAAATATCCATATTAATGTTCACTGCCTCTCGATCAATATTAAGATGACTTATTCTAAATTTCTGATCGACCTCTCATAATAAATTTATACCTGAACTATTTTTAAATTTGTTAATTTTTGCTCGATCATGTTAGTTTTATCTGATTAATCTCCAAATCGAGTGACCCAATTGAAGACCTGATTATTAAAATCGCCAACAATTATAGTTCGCGTGTTACTTGAAACATTGATCATAGTCACATGTATTCGTACTGATTAATTTGAGCCTTTAAACCATATATTTTTCTTCTTTCAGAACAATCCTCTACTTTGCTCCTCTACATTCTTTGCTCTCGCTTCTATGGTGGCTGGACGGTAGAGCGACGGTCTCGCTTCATGCAGGTCGGCGTTCAATCCCCGACCGTCCAAGTGGTTGGGCACCATTCCTTCCCCCCCCCCCGTCCTATCCCAAATCCTTATCCTGACCTCTTCCCAAGTGCTGTATAGTCGTAATGGCTTGGCGATTTCTCCTGGTAGTTCCCTTCGCTTCTATGGCACCAGCTGTTCTCTTGATTTACCGCACCGTAAAAAATGCAACTGTTTTGACTAGCAAGAAACGTTCGAACCCAGTCAATCCTCCCAGACCAATCCTCAATCCGGTGCATAGAAAACGTCAAGATTATGGGCGCTTCTTGTTTTCCCTAATACATCCCATTTTGAACGTAATGGTCGGTTCCATACAAAAACATAAACAAAATATTGACGTATTTTTCGTACCATTCAAATGATATTCTGAGAAATGCCATTAATAGATCAATACACTTGTCAATTACGAAGTTAACAGTCATCCACTTGAATTTACTTTTATAATATCTCAGAGGAAAAGTTGCCTGTTTTATTTGATAACTAACGAGTTACCTTTAAAAATGACGTAAGGTTCCTCTTATTTCCCCGTAATAAATGCTGCAAATTTGTTATTGGTCTCCCAGATCAAGAAAAGTTTATTTCGACCTTCAACCATTTCATCTATTAATATATAATTATTTTTGTGATTCAGTATGAGAGAGAAAGGGAGACAGAGAGAGAGAGAGAGAGAGAGAGAGAGAGAGAGAGAGAGAGAGAGAGAGAGAGAGAGAGAGAGAGAGAGAGAGAGAGAGAGAGAGAGAGAGAGAGAGAGAGAGAGAGAGAGAGAGCGAGAGAGGAGAGCGAGAGCGAGAGCGAGAGCGAGAGCGAGAGCGAGAGCGAGAGAGAGAGAGAGAGAGAGAGAGAGAGAGAGAGAGAGAGAGAGAGAGAGAGAGTGAGAGCGAGAGAGAGAGAGAGAGAGAGAGAGAGAGAGAGAGAGAGAGAGAGAGAGAGAGAGAGAGAGAGAGAGAGAGAGAGAGAGAGAGAGAGAGAGAGAGAGAGAGAGAGAGAGAGAGAGAGAGAGAGAGAGAGAGAGAGAGAGAGAGTTTGCATAAACCTCCAAATGACTCCCCTGAATATATAAATATGTAATATACCATTTATTACCTCTATATAATTGTGTGTGTTAATATATACAGTATGGATAATCCTGGAAAATATCTTATTAAACAATTATTGCAATATTTGATCAATAGAGGATTATATGACTGTCAAATTCATTCCATACTCGTATATCATCATTTTGAACAAAATGTGAGATTGTTTTTGTTAATGTAGTTGTTGCCAAACTTCGTTCAGACGAACACGTCTACACTTCACAAACAAGAACTTCATCCCTGATTATATGGTTCATCTTTTGTGGTCCATCTCCCTTCCCCCAAAATAAAAGTAGGGAGACCAAAGGGATATATGCACTGAGAGGTGTATCCATCTTCTGTATGCATATACCATAAAGTTTACTAACAATTATTTTTACAATCTTGTTCTCTAGTCCATTCATATGTTTGTAACTAATTTCTTAGTTGTTGAATTCCAATTTCCTTGCACATGTATTCCATTCTATGTTAAATCTGGTTTTCTTGTGATCACTGTTTCTTAGTTTACTCCCTATTTCGATGTCGTTAATTTTGGTCTTCCTGTTAGTCAAGTCAAAAAAATTATTTCCCCGAGTTAGCTCTTTAATATGCTACTTAAGGCAGCAATCATCAACTAATTCCAACAAATCTTCTGCGTCGGTATTTCCCGTTTTGTTTATGGAGTTTATTCAAGAAAAGTTATAGTCACCCATAACACAAACACTGTCTGACCTAGATGCTCTAAACATTTCATCTCATACATTCCTTGCTTCCATTCTGTCGACGTTTGGTGGCCTTTATATAGCGCCCTTTATTATATTATTATTATTCTCGTTTAATTATAACCAAACTGTGCCACATATTTTCTCTATTTGGCAGAGTTTTTATTCCCTATCTGACAATACATTTTACATTTTCCCCTCACGTATATGGTTATACTTCCCCTCCTCGTCTAATCTGTCTCTCAGTGTGAAATGATTTAATTCCGTTTATTTGATATTCAGCTAATAGCTCTCTTGTTTTCTACGTTAATCCACATTTCGGTTAATACAATAACATCTGACGTTTCTGTGCAGACAAGAGCATTAAAAGCGATTATTTTGTTTCCAAGACTCCTGCTATTTGTGTTAGTACATCTTGAGGGAGTTGTTATATTGAGGCCCGTCTGAGTCTAAGTTCCTTTTACACAAAGTACATGAAGTTTTTGCCATGTGATGGCAGAAGTTTTCCTTCTGCCATCACATGCCTTAATTGGGTTCTTTCTCCATACCATTATCTGCAAACATTTTAAACACAAACAAAGCCCTCCAACCTCCAACCAGTCCAATCTGTACTCACTAGGAAAGTACAGATTCCAACGAGTTGGCGACAACAACAGCCCAGCCTTGGATAAATGAGCCCCATCCTGAGCATACATAGAATTGTTTTATATTTAAGTGTTCCCAGTTATTATTGAATGATATTGCATTTGATTTGCAATATTTGTCCAGTCGGCAATTGACTCTAAGTGCTCTAGACAATCATTAACTTCCAATTCCCCTTCTTGCAAGAATGCCACATTTGACCGGAATCCCTCATTTGCTCCTAAATAATTGGCTGTCTTAAACCTCTGCATCAGTGCCTCACTCACACTCGCCCAACTTCCTTTCCTCCGGCACTGACCCAAGTACCGGGTTTGTTCCTATTTCCAGACGTAATGTCATTCATATTAATAACAATACCCCATTTTTTTATGTCTGGCTAATAACAATAGATTGTTGGTATTTGTACAGGTGCACCTTTGGAGTTTACGTCAATATAAATCATACAAATCAACATCCCTTGGCTCCCATTAATAATAATAATAATAATAAAAAGACAACTTTTGGTGAACATTGTCGTGTCAGTCTGACCGATATTTATTGGGATTCCTTCGTCTATTTATTTCCACAAAGAAGGCTGGCTGGGGTGAGCCCTTTATAGCCTTACGATATGTTTATATGATCATCAGTTGAGTTTTTAGACTATAAAACATTGAAGTAAATTACTTTTTCTCTTCTGAATTAAATGGGAGAAAGTGTTTTCTTTAAGGGCATTTCCTTTACAGCTGTGATGTCCTGCAGAAATCTAATGATACACACAGCTAAATTGTTTTCATTGGAACTACTGCTACCTGTATAAATCAATTACACTTTAACTTAAACTCAATTACTAAAATAAGTTTTAAAGCACTAAAAAGCTAAAAAGCTAAAGCTAAAATCATACCAATTAACTGCACAAAATAAAAAGATTGCATGATTCGTGAGTTATAAATTAACTTGATCTTAAATCAATTCACCTCTTCAGGGGGTTGACAAAGATCTGATAAGATTATGTAAACATGTGAATACAGGAGGCCACTGAAGGCCTACCCTATACGAGGCTGCTCGCATAGGGTAGGCCTTCCCTAAGCCTTCTCAAGCAACAGCTGCAACATTCACCTGTTGCTTGAGACGTAATATTGCCACAGCCTCAGTACACGCTGCACAGTCATCGAATTTCAGAGATGTCTCTATAGTGCCCAAAAGGTCAAGTTAACATGACCAACTTGAGGGCTTTATATTGCGGGGGCACTGAGGCATGGCGCGTTTGTTTACACAGGTAGTGGGGGAGGCGGCTCCCAATTCTAACACAGGTAGTGGGGGGGGGAAGCAGCTCCAGGTCCTAACACAGGTAGTGGGGGGAAGCAGCTCCAGGCACTAACACAGGTAGTGGGGGGAAGCAGCTCCAGGCACTAACACAGGTAGTGGGGGGAAGCAGCTCCAGGCACTAACACAGGTAGTGGGGGGAAGCAGCTCCAGGCACTAACACAGGTAGTGGGGGGGGGGGAAAGCAGCTCCAGGTCCTAACACAGGTAGTGGGGGGAAGCAGCTCCAGGCACTAACACAGGTAGTGGGGGGAAGCAGCTCCAGGCACTAACACAGGAAGTGGGGGGAAGCAGCTCCAGGCACTAACACAGGTAGTGGGGGGAAGCAGCTCCAGGCACTAACACAGGTAGTGGGGGGGGGAAAGCAGCTCCAGGTCCTAACACAGGTAGTGGGGGGAAGCAGCTCCAGGCACTAACACAGGTAGTGGGGGGGGGGAAAGCAGCTCCAGGTCCTAACACAGGTAGTGGGGGGAAGCAGCTCCAGGCACTAACACAGGTAGTGGGGGAATTTAACTAAATGGAGAGTGACTGGGAACTATCCCTGGTGTATTCTTCCAAACGTCTTGGTTCAGAATAAATTTCACCCCCAGACGCAGGTCGCGGGAGACCAAAATTTTCTGTCGCTTATTGAAGGTTAATTGATGTGGTCACCTTAACTGTGGCGGCGTTTATATGTGCCGGAGCTGGCCAGGAGCTCCACCCACATGGCCAGGAGCTACACCCACATGGCCAGGAGCTCCACCCACATGGCCAGGAGCTCCACCCACATGGCCAGGAGCTACACCCACATGGCCAGGAGCTCCACCCACATGACCAGGAGCTACACCCACATGGCCAGGAGCTACACCCACATGGCCAGGAGCTCCAACCGCATGGCCAGGAGCTACACCCACATGGCCAGGAGCTCCACCCACATGGCCAGGAGCTACACCCACATGGCCAGGAGCTCCACCCACATGGCCAGGAGCTCCACCCACATGGCCAGGAGCTCCACCCACATGGCCAGGAGCTACACCCACATGGCCAGGAGCTCCACCCACATGGCCAGGAGCTACACCCACATGGCCAGGAGCTACACCCACATGGCCAGGAACTACACCTACATGGCCAGAAGCTCCATTAACTCACACGCCTCCATACACACGCCTCTATACACACCCCACCATACACACCCCTCACCATACACCCCCCTCCATACACACTCCACCATACACACGCCTCCATACACACGCCTCCATACACACGCCCCCATACACACGCTTCCATACACACGCCCCCATACACACGCCTCGATACACACGCCTCTATACACACGCCACCATACACACGCCACCATACACACGCTACCATACACACGCCTCCATACACACGCCCCCATACACACGCCTCCATACTCACGCCACCATACACACGCCTCCATACACACGCCCCCATACACACCCCACCATACACACCACACCATTCACACCCCTCCATACACACCCCACCATACACACCCCACCATACACACGCCTCCATACACACGCCCCCATACACACCCCACCATACACACCCCACAATACACACCCCACCATACACACCCCACCATACACACCCCACCATACATACGCCACCATACACACCCCACCATACACACCCACATGGCCAGAATTCAAAAAAGTATTCCTCCAGAGGGACATGACGAGGGAGGAGAGGGCCATGGCGGCAGAAGCAAGGAAGAAGCGCAGGGCGAGAGGGGAAAACCAGGAAACCACAGCTCCCAACACATCACCCCCAGAGGCGAGGGGGGAACCCACAACCAGCTACCCAGTAACACGAGCGGGGAGGGCAACCCCACCACCCTCCTCTGCATAGAAAACCCCCATTTCCTTCCTGTCCTCCCGCCCCGTTCACCCCATACCCTTCCTGTCCTTCCCCCTTCACTTGACCCCCCACCCCTCATCACAGTATCCTCTGAGACCCTGGCATCCACCTCACAAATCCTCACACCCATGGCACAGCTTCCTCCACCAGCAGAACATTCACCAAGGAGGAGATTTGAGAAGGGACAGAAGAAAGTGAGCCTCAAGGCAATGTACACTAACATAGATGGTATTACAAATAAGGCAAATGAACTTGGAGAATGGGTACTAGAGGAAAACCCAGACATAATAGCTCTCACAGAAACAAAGCTGACGAAAACAATAACAAATGGAGTGTTCCCACAGGACTATTATGTTATGAGGAAAGAGAGAGAAGGAAGAGGTGGTGGTGGTGTAGCTCTGCTGGTAAGAAAAGGCTGGGATTTTGAGGAGTTGGTTGTTCAGGGATGTGAAGGTTTCAGTGACTACATAATAGGAACAATAACAACTGGAGGGCAACAAATTATAGACGTAGTCATATATAATCCACCACCAAATGACAGAAGACCCAGACAGGAATATGATAGAAACAATATGGCCACCATTAACAAAATAGAGAGAGCAGCTTCTGTTGCTAGCAGGAATGGATCTGGACTACTAATCATGGGAGACTTCAACCATGGGAGACTTCAACCATGGGAAGATAGATTGGGAGAACAGAGACCCGCATGGAGGACCAGAAACATGGAGAGCTAAGCTGCTGGACGTGGCAACAACAAACTTTCTAAGCCAGCATATCAAGGATCCAACAAGAATGAGAGGAGAGGATGAACCAGGAATGCTTGATCTGATATTTACCCTAAATGAGTGGGATATAAGGGAAGTCAAGATGGAAGCACCCTTGGGAATGAGTGATCACAGTGTATTGAACTTTGAGTACCTGGTAGAGCTCGGAATTATGGGGGGCCCCCCCCCCCCCCCCCGGAAAAGAACTAGGAAACAAAAGGCTGGCATACCGAAAGGGAAATTATGAGGAGATGAGAAACTTCCTAAGGGAAATACCTTGGGACACAGACCTCAGAGCTAAGTCTGTACAAGATATGATGGACTATGTCACCCAAAAGGTTCAGGAGGCAGTAAGAAGATACATCCCGGCCCAAAAGGAAAAATCCGAGAAGCAACAGAAGAATCCATGGTATAATAGGGCATGTATGGAAGCAAAGAAACTGAACAAAAGGGCATGGAGGAACTTCCGGAATAACAGAACACCAGAAAGCAGAGAGATATACCAGAGAACCAGGAATGAGTATGTCAGGGTGAGAAGAGAAGCAGAGAAAAGTTATGAGAATGATATAGCAAACAAGGCCAAGACCGAACCAAAGCTACTCCACAGTCACATCAGAAGGAAAACAACAGTGAAAGAACAGGTAGTGAAACTTAGAAAAGGCGAGGACAGGTATACAGAGAATGACAAAGAAGTGTGTGATGAACTCAACAAGAGGTTCCAAGAGGTCTTCACAACAGAACAAGGTGAGGTCACTGTGCTAGGAGAATGGGACGTAAACCAGGCGGCCTTGGAAGAGTTTGAAATTACGAGAGAGGAGGTCAAGAGACACCTGCTGGATTTAGATGTTAGAAAGGCTGTTGGTCCAGACGGGATATCGCCATGGGTACTGAAAGAGTGTGAAGAGGCATTTTGCTTGCCACTCTCCATAGTGTATAGTAGGTCACTGGAGACAGGAGACCTACCAGAAATATGGAAGACGGCGAATGTGGTCCCAATATACAAAAAGGGCGACAGGCAAGAGGCACTGAACTACAGGCCAGTATCCTTGACTTGTATACCATGCAAGGCGATGGAGAAGATCGTGAGAAAAAACCTGGTAGCACATCTGGAGAGAAGGGACTTCGTGACAAATCGACAACATGAGTTCAGGGAGGGTAAATCTTGCCTGACTGGTTTATAGAATTCTATGACCAGGTGACACAGATTAAGCAAGAAAGAGAGGGCTGGGCGGACTGCATTTTCTTGGATTGTCGGAAAGCCTTAACACAGTACTGCATAAGAGGCTGGTACATAAGCTGGAGAGACAGGCAGGTGTAGCTGGTAAGGTGCTCCAGTGGATAAGGGAGTACCTAAGCAATAGGAAGCAGAGAGTTACGGTGAGGGGTGAGACCTCTGATTGGCTTGAAGTCACCAGTGGAGTCCCACAGGGCTCTGTACTCGGTCCTATCTTGTTTCTGATATATGTAAATGATCTCCCGGAGGGTATAGATTCATTTCTCTCAATGTTTGCGGATGATGCCAAAATTATGAGAAGGATTAAGACAGAAGAGGACTGTTTGAGGCTTCAAGAAGACCTAGACAAACTGAAGGAATGGTCGAACAAGTGGTTATTAGAGTTCAACCCAACCAAATGTAATGTAATGAAGATAGGTGTAGGGAGCAGGAGGCCAAATACAAGGTATCATCTGGGAGAGGAAATCCTTCAGGAGTCAGAGAAAGACAAAGACTTGGGAGTTGATATCACGCCAAACCTGTCTCCTGCAGCACATATCAAGAGGATAACATCAGCGGCATATGCCAGGCTGGCCAACATACGAACGGCATTCAGAAATTTGCGTAAAGAATCATTCAGAACTTTGTATACCACATATGTCAGGCCAATCCTGGAGTATGCAGCCCCAGCATGGTGTCCATATCTAGTCAAGGATAAGACTAAACTGGAAAAGGTTCAAAGATTTGCCACCAGACTAGTACCTGAGCTGAGAGGTATGAGCTACGAGGAGAGACTGCGGGAATTGAACCTCACTTTGCTGGAAGACAGAAGAGTTAGGGGGGACATGATCACTACATTCAAGATTCTCAAGGGAATTGATAGGGTAGATAAAGACAGTCTATTTAACACAAGGGGCACACGCACAAAGGGACACAGGTGGAAACTGAGCGCCCAAATGAGCCACAGAGATATTAGAAAGAACTTTTTTAGTGTCAGAGTGGTTGACAAATGGAATGCATTAGGAAGTGATGTGGTGGAGGCTGACTCCATACACAGTTTCAAATGTAGATATGATAGAGCCCAATAGGCTCAGGAATCTGTACACCTGTTGATTGACGGTTGAGAGGCGGGACCAAAGAGCCAGAGCTCAACCCCCGCAAACACAACTAGGTAAGTACAACTAGGTGAGTACAACTAGGTGAGTACACCCCACCATACACACCCCACCATACATCCCCCATACACACGCCTCCATACACACCCCACCATACACACGCCACCATACACACCCCACCATACACACTCCATCATACACACCCCACCATACACACTCCACCATACACACGCCCCCATACACACCCCACCATACACACCCCACCATACACACGCCCCCATACACACCCCACCATACACACCCCACCATACCCACCCCACCACACACACACACACCATACACACCCCACCATACACACGCCACCATACACACGCCACCATACACACCCCTCCATACACACCCCACCATACACACTCCATCATACACACCCCACCATACACACTCCACCATACACACGCCCCCATACACACCCCACCATACACACCCCACCATACACACGCCCCCATAAACACCCCACCATACACACCCCACCATACCCACCCCACCACACACACACACACCATACACACCCCACCATACACACGCCACCATACACACGCCACCATACACACCCCTCCAAACACACCCCACCATACACACCCCACCATACTCACCCCACCATACACACGCCACCATACACACCCCACCATACACACCCCACCATACACACTCCATCATACACACCCCACCATACACACTCCACCATACACACTCCACCATACACACCCCACCATACACACACACACCACCATACACACTCCATCATACACACCCCACCATACACACCCCACCATACACACACACACCACCGTACACACCCCACCATACACACCCACCATACACACCCCACCATACCCACCCCACCACACACACACACACCATACACACCCCACCATACACACGCCACCATACACACGCCACCATACACACCCCTCCATACACAACCCACCATACACACCCCACCATACACACCCCACCATACACACGCCACCATACACACCCCACCATACACACCCCACCATACACATTCCATCATACACACCCCACCATACACACTCCACCATACACACTCCACCATACACACCCCACCATACACACACACACCACCATACACACGCCACCATACACACCCCACCATATACACCCCACCATACACACACACACCACCATACACACCCCACCATACACACCCACCATACACACCCCACCATACACACACACACCACCAGGCACACTCCATCATACACACCCCACCATACACACTCCACCATACACACACCACCATACACACCCCACCATACACACCCCACCATACACACCCCACCATACACACCCCACCATACACACCCCACCATACAACCCCCCGCCATACACACCCCACCATACACACTCCACCATACACACCCCACCATACACACCCCACCATACACACCCCACTATACACACCCCACCATACACACCCCACCATACACACGCCACTATACACACCCCACCATACACACCCCACCATACACACCCCACAATACACACCCCACCATACACACCCCACCATACACACCCCCACCATACACACCCCACCATACACACCCCACCATACACACTCCACCATACACACGCCACCATACACACCCCACCATACACACACACACACACCACCACCATACACCTCCCATACAGTCTCCCCACCCCCCCATTTCATGCTTTTCCTAACAATTATTTACTTTAGCAACACTTAATAGTGTGTTTACGTCGTTGAGATGAGCTCTCTCGCGCGCGCGCGCGTGTGATAAAAAGCTTTCCAGCTTGGGATGCCGGAAGTTAGAAGTGAGATCAAAGGCGAGGGTGATGACTTGGTCATCAAAGAAAACGAGTTGACTTGACATGAAAGAAAACGTGATGAAGGGAAGGAGGGAGGGGGGGGAGGGGTGAGGGGAAGAGGGGGGGGGTTGAGGAAGGGGAAGGAGGTCCCTGAAGGGTATTTGCGGTTGCGGAGTAGATTGCAGGTTGAGTAACGAAAAAAATAACGATTGCAAAAAAAAAAAGATTGCAGGTTGAGTAACGGTTGAAAAATGATCGGATGGATTACGAGAACTTTTAAATCCAGGGATCCCATCACAATGGTTGTACTCTTCAAGTCACTTGTGTTGTCCCTTCTCGAGTACTGCTCAGTACTCACTTCCCCCTTCAGAGCATGAGAGATTGCTGAAATAGAGGGAATACAGAGAACATATACGGCACGCATAGACGAGATAAAACACCTAAATTATTGGGATCGTCTCAAAGCTCTCCAAATGTACTCTCTAGAAAGGAGACGAGTGAGATACCAAATAATATACACATGGAAAATACTGGAGGGCCAGGTCCCAAATCTGCACAGTAAAATAACAACGTACTGGAGTGAACGATATAGAAGAAAATGCAAGATTGAATCAGTGAAGAGCAGAGGTGCCATAGGCACAATCAGAGAGCACTGTATAAACATCAGAGGTCCGCGGTTGTTCAACGTCCTCCCAGCGACTATAAGAAATATTGCCGGAACAACCGTGGACATCTTCAAGAGAAAACTGGACTGTTTTCTAAGAGAAGTTCCGGATCAGCCGGGCTGTGGTGGGTATGTGGCCCTGCGGGCCGCTCCAAGAAACAGCCTGGTGGACCAAACTCTCACAAGTCGAGCCTGGCCTCGGGCTGGGCTTGGGGAGTAGAAGAACTCCCAGAACCCCATCAACCAGGTATCAACCAGGTAACATTTTGATTTTGAGGTGAACATATGCATGAAGGTGTCTTCATTTTGTTAAAAATTATCAGCGGTTGTCATCAGTCAGTAGTCCAGTCTCACACAGCTTCCAGGGTTGGTATCCCGTACAGTTTTAGTCGTTACTATCTCGCTACCAACCACCACACTACCACCCCCACTACCAACCACCATCACCACCACTCCACAGTAACAGTCTGATGAGAGACGGAAGCAAGAGGTGGTTATCTCCTCCTATCTTGAGGTGTTGTGGACTCATTAAGCAACTCTGACACCCGTCCTCTCCTGCACGGTCACTGTGCACCTGCATATGGCCGCAGTTTGTGCAATGTTATGCAGGAATTTGGCCTCTATTGTTAGCCTACCGGAAGGGATGGAGTGAGAGTGGACGGTGTTGCTCCTGGCTAGAGAAAGCTTTATATAAAGCTGTCATGGATTAAAGCTTTTATTTTTCTTATTTAAATCAGCATGTTCCTTCCTGGGGCATACGGTCCCTTCCCTCTGTCATCCTCTATGGTCATGTATTCAGTATTTTCTCTTGGTAAACATTCATCCACTTTCTTCACTATAAACATTCATCCACTTTCTTCACTATAAACATTCACCCACTCTCTTCACTATAAACACCGACTCCCACTCAATCATCACTACCTCTACACCATCACTCACTTTCTAAACAAGACTCTGATCACCCATGTAAACAACTCATCACCATCACGTTGCGCTCACCATCCACAAATAACTCAAGATATTCCCTCCTCCCCCCCCAAACACACACACACACACACACACACACACACACACACACACACACACACACACACACACACACACACACACACACACACACACACACACACACACACACACACACACACACACACAGGGGCCTCGTAGCCTGGTGGATAGCGCGCAGGATTCGTAATTCTGTGGCGCGGGTTCGATTCCCGCACGAGGCAGAAACAAATGGGCAAAGTTTCTTTCACCCTGAATGCCCCTGTTACCTAGCAGTAAATAGGTACCTGGGAGTTAGTCAGCTGTCACGGGCTGCTTCCTGGTGTGTGTGTGTGTGTGTGTGTGTGTGTGTGTGTGGTGTGGAAAAAAAAAAAAAAAAAGTAGTTAGTAAACAGTTGATTGACAGTTGAGAGGCGGGCCGAAAGAGCAAAGCTCAACCCCCGTAAAAACACAACTAGTAAACACACACACACACACACACACACACACACACACACACACACACACACACACACACACACACACACACACACACACACACACACACACACACACACACATACATACACACACACACACCTCAAACCTATCATTATCAACGCAAACAAGTCACTCAAGAGTCTTGACAATGATGACAATGACCTCCTACCCTCCATTAAGCATCTCACTCTTCCCTCACAGCATCCCATTCCCCTACATCCCTCCACTCCCCTCCCCTCCCCTCCCTTCCCCTTTCTTCCCTTTCTCTCTCTCTCAGCAACCTTCCTCATCTCTCCTCACCACATTCTAAGTGAGGATCACGTGACTTTCAGCGCCGTTTCAGCCAGAAGCCCCTTTAATGTAAATTGATCTACGTGAGCATAGTAATTGGCAATTGAACCCCGTGGTTAACCGACAGTTACCCGTAATCACGGGGATTGGTTCATTAAGGAAGGGGGGGAGGGGGGAAGGGGGATTGGGGGGAGGGGCTAACGAGGTGTTAAGATATTTTATCTTAACCTTTTAAGATACCTTGTTTTGTAAGGTAAATGTTGTTTAGAATCATTTGGAATTGCCTTGGGGGATCGTGGGATTATCCAGTAACCACTGGGAGGTATGTCTAGTGGTATGCCCCGTGCTACCTAGTGGTGCACATGCCAGGCTCTATGCTAGCATTCACCCTGCTTGATAGGGTCGCTGGATAGTACAAAATTGCGTTGTTGTATACCAGTCGCTCTTCTCACAGGCTCAACATCCTCCCGTCGGGTCAGAACTCACCATTACCGAGTCTAGCGAAGAGCTCTGGCTGTCTCGCCTTGATCATGGCTACTCATAGTTTAAATTTTTACATTTTGCCCCGAGGGGCGAGTTTATTGGGCAGCGCCACTCATCCTGCGAGTGGACATACCGCCATAGCTGCATGTACTCCCCAATAGGAAGAAAACCCGCTGGGTTGTTCATCACTTGTACCCAGACACAGCTGGGACTTCCTTAACCTGTACTTACTGAACAGTTTATGCGTCCAGAAGCGATACCAGTTCATCCTCATCCCATTTTGGTTATTAAGGACGACCTTCTGAGCCCTTACACACTGTTTCACTAATACAGGCTACAGACTATATGATCCCAAGATTGTGGTAAGAACAAATGTTTTTTTGTTATTATTTTCTACAACAGATGTGGCCACACATTTACAATGCTAACCAGCATATATACATTTTATGTTTAGATAGTAAACACAATACTTCCGTTATGTAAATAATATATTCATCTTATAAATAACAAAGATGAGTGTTATTAAAGAGTGTGACGATAATCTCTTTCAAGAGAGACTGAGCCTGCTCTTCCCTATATCATTCACGTCATTTTACAAGTACAAGATACTATATTGAAGATACGTCCACCAGTATCACAAACGTTTTGCCCAGGAAGCAAAGCGTACCTTGCACCACCCGACACGCCGGCTCCGCACGTCGTCAACGAGCAAACTACCCATTCTCCGCCTGCCTGCTCCTGATTGGCTGGTGTATCGCCGACAACACCAACGCCCTCTACCTGAGTCGACGTCTGGGCCAGCTCACGCCGTACTCCTCAGAATATCTCTGTGCTCTTAGAAGTTGACATCTCTCTCTGGTAGACTAAGCCCTGGCTGTCGTGTACTAAGGGAGGTGGCAGCTTTATCCAGTATTCTCAGCACCTGATTAATATTATTATTGTCTTGCACTTCATTTTGTTTTAGAGTAAATTTCACATCTATTAATTATTCATGTTTTGTTTGTTGACTTGTTTTGAATTTTACGTAAACCAAGGGATTGTCTTTGTTCATATCTTGTTTTCTAAAGTAATTAAAATTTCATTGTTTATATTTTGTGTGTTGTGTGTCTTCCCATTACCTTACCACAGACAAACAGGCAAGCGGTCTCTTTTTTTTTTCTGTAAATGTGACAAGGCATTTCCACCTGCCATTGGAGGACTGCCGAACATCAACACTCCAACACTATACCGTCACAAGAGAAAATGAATTTTTTTAAATAAATATAAAACAGAGATAAAAACAAGGAATAACAACAAACAACGAGATAAGAAAGGGAGAAGAAAATAGACAAATAAGAAAAAAATCAAAATAAAACACGAAGCAAAACTTCCTGGAAGAAAAATGTCACTAAATGGATTAGGAAGAAATTTAAGATAAAATTTGTTCCACAATTTTATACGATAAAAATGCAATTTAAATAAAAACATGAGCGAATTAAGAATTATAGAATAAGTGAAATATAAAGGAGTATTAGAGAGGTAAAACTAGAAATTATATTGTAATCAGCAAATAGCCTTTGTACACATTACCCTTTAATTACGCTCTCCGGCGTCCCGCTGGGCTCTAATCTTATTTCCTCTATTTAACCATTAATCTTTATTTCCTAATGAACAACAATCACTGGCGTGGTCACGAACACACACACACACACACACACACACACACACACACACACACACACACACACACACACACACACACACACACACACACACACACACACACACACACACACACACACACACACACACACGCACACACGCACACACACAAGCCCACAATCACTAACACACTCGGGATTCATGCCAAGACTGCACGCAATCAAACTACGTGTTTAATGTTCTTTATACTCCAGTCGACTAAGAGTTGAGAGGTGGGGCCCAGGAGCCGGAGCCCATCCGTCTCAAATAGAGCTAGATACGTATAAGGGGGGTGATTAATCTTCTTTCACTACCTACATGTGTAGTTACGAATATATGTGACATGTGGCAGTTATGTATGTGTTACATGTGGAAGATCTTTATGAAGAGCCACATATGGCAGACATGTGACTGTCCCATTTGGAAGACAAACTGGACATCTGGGGAACATCTTCACGTAGCGCTGTCTACCCAGCTGTCATGCGCCAGGTATTTCTTATCCTCCTCCAAAGTGACTACTGTGTCATCCAATATTACCCATAGCCTTTCATCTCTTAACTCTGGTCTCAATGATCGCCAAAGAGCCCGTTAAATCTTTTATTGAGTACTTCACACACACCTCCTTGTCGGTTTCCAGGAGAATACCACTTGTCTCTTCAGCCTGGTCACGTAGTCTCTTACTGTTGTTATTGTTCTTCTGAGGCTGCAGAACAACTTTGGGTGGTCCTTAGCTTTTACAGCAATGTCGTCTTTAAGTCTTCTTCTCGTCTTCTCTCCTGACTCTGGTGTATTCATTTATAGCTCTCTTTAGTGCTTCTCTGTTCTCCTCTGTTCTTTTTTCAAGCTTTTCCGGCTCTTTCCTTTGCTTCTCTGCACTGCTTACTGCATCAGGGGTTTACTTTGCTTCTCTCGTCCGCCTCCCTCTTGAGTGGGACAAAAAACTCCGTTGCATCTACACATTTCCGAGTGATACATCCCATCATCTCATTTGTTGTTTTTACCTTTAAGTTCTTCCCCTCACTGGACGTCACTCACGCAGTCCCTCATCTTGCTGTAGTCCCCCACGTCTGGAGTCTCTCTTCTTCCTCATTGTCTTATTTGGTCTAACCAACTCCTTTAGCTGCATTTTTATAATGTTTTGGTCGCTTGCTCCAAGGCATATCAATACTCTATTTTTTTGTTCAATATCTGCCTCATTTTGAGTAAACACCAGGTCTAGTGTTGTTAGTAGGAGGCCTTCCTTCACTCTCGTTGATACTGTAATGTGCTGCTTTAAGAAGTGTTTGTCCGCTGCATCTAACAGTTTTTCTCTCCACGTCTCAACACCCCCTTGGGGGGTCCTTATTTATCCAGTCTATTGCTCTGGGATTGAAATTCCAAGGTACAAGAATCCCATTCCTTGCTCCCCATGCTGCTTTGGCTGTTTTGTCTTTTCTCTATTGCCTTTGTGCAATTTTCGTAGCATTTATATTATTACTCTCAAGGCCTTCTGTTGTTTGTTAGGCGATTGTAAATCACTGCTACTTCTATTTTCATGTTACAAATTATTGGTATTCGTAGTACGTACTTTTGCTGATGGGTTTCCTCTGATACTCTTACTTGCTCAGAGCTCCAGTGTGCTTGTAGCAGTGAGGCTGCGTCTCCTGCATCTCTGCTCAACCTATCTTGTATTATTCATGTTCACCAAACTACACACTAGAAATTGAAGAGCCGACGACTTTTCGGTCCGTCCAGGACCATTATCAAGTCGATTGTGATGAGACGAGGGAGGCAAGAGCATTAAGGAAGGCAAGAGAGAGGTGAGGAGACGGAAATCTTAGATTAAGATACAGCAAAGCAAAAGGTACGGAAGGTAAGGTGTAATATAGGGTGTAATAATAGGAGTAAGAACGGGAACGAAAGAGAAACATGTGAAAGAAAAAGAGAAAGAGAAAAATGAAGGGTAGGCTTATGTTAGGTCACGTTTGTTAGAGAGTTTAGAACATTTGAATATGAACTGTGAAATGGAAGTCAACAGCAACAAAGCAAGGACTCAGGTTCATGTTGGGTTGTTGTGTATCAGAGCCGAGGCGACAATCTTGAGGTTATCTTGAGATTATCTTGAGATGATTTCGGGGCTTTCAGTGTCCCCGCGGCCCGGTCCTCGACCAGGCCTCCACCCCCAGGAAGTAGCCCGTGACAGCTGACTAACACCCAGGTACCTATTTTACTGCTAGGTAACAGGGGCATAGGGTGAAAGAAACTCTGCCCATTGTTTCTCGCCGGCGCCTGGGATCGAACCCAGGACCACAGGATCACAAGTCCAGTGTGCTGTCCGCTCGGCCGACCTGCTCCAAAGGCGACAAGAAGGCGTTTGTGTAGAGTAGAGGCAGGAAAGATTAAAGATTATTGTGGAGGAAGACCAATCAATAGGATGACCAGAATCCCTCACATGACAGAAGAGAGCATTGTTAGTGCCTGCAGACTTAACACTTCTTTTGTGTTCCTTAAGTCTGTCATTAAGTGTACGGCCAGTTTCCCCAAAGTATTGGAGAGGACAAGACGAACAGAGTACAGAGACACCAGCAGCATTAGAAGCAGCAGGAGGAGCAGTGTGAACTAGATTACTACGAAGAGTGTTAGTTTATTGAAAGGAGAGCTTTATGTCAGGAGGACAAAAGGTATTAATAAGAGTTTTGAGTTCAGATATGAAGGGAAGGCAGAGCACAGTGCTACCAGTGTTGGAAGCAGGTTTAGGATGAAAGCAATTTTGTTTAGCTTGAGAATAAGCACAGTTGATTTACATTAACATTTAAAGGATACCTTATAAATGTAAAGGGTGACCAAGGAGAGAAACATTGCCAAAAAATGTTGTTTGGTTTGGTCAACATTTTTCAGCCTCGTTATTGTGACTTTTCATCTGCATGTGTATTATTTATATTCTCGTGGGAAGATTTTGTTTCTAACTGGTTGTGGTTGTGGTGGTGATACTGGTGGTGGTTGTGGTTGTGGTTGTGGTGGTGATACTGGTGGTGGTTGTGGTTGTGGTGGTGGTGGTGGTTGTGGTGGTGATACTGTTGGTGGTTATGGTAGTGGTGTTGATACTGGTGTTGGTTGTGGTGGTGGTGTTGGTTGTGGTGGTGGTGTTGGTTATGGTTATGGTGGTGGTGATACTGGTGGTGGTTGTGGTAGTGTGGTGATACTATTGGTGCAGGTTTTGGTTGTTGTTGTTGTGATGGTGATGGTTGTAAGGTGATTGTGGTGGTGGTGGTGGTACTAGTAGTGGTTGTGATGATGATCCTGGTACTGGTAGTGGTGGTGGTGATGATACTGGTACTGGTAGTGGTGGTGGTGATGATACTGGTAGTGGTGGTGGTGATGATACTGGTACTGGTAGTGGTGGTGGTGATGGGTGATACTGGTGATGGTGGTTTTCTGACCAACCAGCTTATTTGGTGTTGCGCGTGAGGTCTATCGACCTCTGGAGGGTTATTAAGGCCACCGCAACAGTTTACCGACCCGTCACTAAGTATACTCTGGTCCTGAACATAATTCAGCACTAAGGTAAACTCCGTGTGGACACTGAGAAGCAGAGTACACATCTTGCTTTATAAATCACTGCGTTCTTGGTTCTTTCCTTGCTTGAACACGGGTCAACTCGCACGCGCGCGCGCACACACAGTTGTTTCAAAGCGTTATACGATAAAGAGTACTGGGAAGACGGGACATCGCCAGTATAGCTTTCATCCTGTAACTATGCTTAGGTAATTACACACACGCGCGCGCACACATACACACACACACATGGCGCTGGTAGCTGAGTGGACAGGGCGTGGAGACTCGTAATCCTGTGGCCCGGGTTCGATTCCCGGATTAGGCACAAACAGATGGGCAGAGTTTCTTTCACCTTCATGCCCCTGTTAACTAGCAGTAAATAGGTACCTGGGAGTTAGACAGCTGTTACGGAGCTGTGTTCCTGTGTGTGTGTGTGTGTGTGTGTGTGTACTCACCTATGTGCTTGCTGCAGGATGTACTCTTGATCCCGCTATCGGTTTTTTGTGTCTGCAGGATCGAGCATTGACTCTTGGATCCCGCCTTTCAAGCATCGGTACTGTTTACAGCAATGTATCTTATACTCCTATCATGTCCCTATTTCCCTAGTCTTCATACCCCACCTCGGTTTTAAAATTATGAATAGTATTTGCTTCCACAACCTGTTCCCCAAGTGCATTCCATTTTTCCACTACTCTCACGCTAAAAGAAAACTTCCTAACATCTCTGTGACTCATCTGAGTTTCAAGCTTCCATCCATGTCCCCTCGTTCTGTTACTATTCCGTGTGAACATTTCGTCTATGTCCACTCTGTCAATCCCTCTGAGTATCTTATACGTTCCTATCATGTCCCCCCCCTCTCCCTTCTTGTTTCTAGTGTCGTAAGGCACAGTTCCCTCAGGCGCTCCTCATACCCCATCCCTCGTAGCTCTGGGACGAGTCTCGGTACAAACCTCTGAACCTTTTCCAGTTTCATTATATGCTTCTTCAGATGGGGACTCCATGATGAGGCGGCATACTCTAAGACTGGCCTTACGTAGGCAGTGTAAAGCGCCCTAAATGCCTCCTTACTTAGGTTTCTGAATGATGTTCTAACTTTTGCCAATGTAGAGTACGCTGCTGTCGTTATCCTATTTATATGTGCCTCAGGAGTTAGATTAGGTGTTACGTCCACCCCCAGGTCTCTTTCACGCGTCGTTACAGGTAGGCTGTTCCCCTTCATTGTGTACTGTCCCTTTGGTCTCCTATCTCCTAGTCCCATTTCCATAACTTTACATTTGCTCGTGTTGAATTCCAGTAGCCATTTCTCTGACCATCTCTGCAACCTGTTCAGGTCCTCTTGGAGGATCCTGCAATCCTCATCTGTCACAACTCTTCTCATCAACTTTTTTCATCCGCAAACATCGACATGTAGGACTCTACGCCTGTAAACATGTCGTTAACATATACAAGAAATAGAATTGGTCCCAGCACCGATCCTTGTGTGTGTGTGTGTGTGTGTGTGTGTGTGTGTGTGTGTGTGTGTGTGTGTGTGTGTGTGTGTGTGTGTGTGTGTGTGTGTGGTGTTGTGTACTCACCTAGTTGTACTCACCTAGCTGTGTCTGCAGATCGAGCCTTGACTCTTGGATCCCGCCTTTCGAGCATCGGTTGTTTACAGCAATGACTCCTGTCCCATTTCCCTAT
The DNA here is from genome assembly GCF_020424385.1 of Procambarus clarkii. NCBI lineage: Eukaryota > Metazoa > Arthropoda > Malacostraca > Decapoda > Cambaridae > Procambarus > Procambarus clarkii. Next base: position 50,693 of record NW_025567791.1, read on the forward strand.
CATACCTGGTTTTAAAATTATGAATAGTGTGTGTGTGTGTGTGTGTGGAGTTACAGGGATCAGTAACTTAGGGTCCAGTAGAGACATCGCCAGTATAACTGTGGACCAGAGGCGTGAAAATCAATGATTCGTGTCATTAGTGGTCTAATGCGCCCGGGGCACGGACCAATGAGCGAGTGAATGGTGAACCATTTGTTAAGGGAATGAGTGACCCAAGTACCCAGAGACTGGCCAGGGGCGGCGGCAACCACACACACACACACACACACACACCACACACACACCACTTTTACGACACTTGAGAAAAGAAGGGAGAGAGGAGACATGATAGGACATATAAAATACTCAGGGGAATTGACAAAGTGGAATAAGATGAAATGTTCACACGTAATAATAACAGAAAGAGGGGACATGGGTGGAAACTGGAAACTCAGATGAGTCACAGAGATGTTAGTGAAGTTAGTGAATTTTCTTTTAGCGTGAGAGTAGTGGAAAAATGGAATGCACTTGGGGAACAGGTTGTGGAAGCAAATACTATTCATACTTTTAAAACTAGGTATGATAGGGAAATGGGACAGGAGTCATTGCTGTAAACAACCGATAGCTGGAAAGGCGGGATCCAAGAGTCAATGCTCGATCCTGCAAGCACAAATAGGTGAGTACAAATAGATGAGTACACACACACACACACACACACACACACACACACACACACACACACACACACACACACACACACACACACACACACACACACACACACACACAACGTTACCTTTATTATTTCTATTACAACGTCGTGACAACGTCTTGACAACGTCGTGACAACGTCTTGACAACGTCGTGACAACGTCTTGACAACGTCTTGACAACGTCTTGACAACGTAGTGAATCTCGAGATAGCGGTAATCGGAGGCGAGCCGAGGGGCCGAGACGTGTCAAGTCTCCTGTATGGACTCACTGAAAGATGTAGCCCCTGGATGTAGCCCCCGGATGTAGCCCCGGATGTAGCCCCGGATGTAGCCCCGGATGCAGCCCCGGATGTAGCCCCGGATGTAGCCCCCGGTTGTAGCCCCGGATGTAGCCCCTGGATGTAGCCCCCGGATGTAGCCCCGGATGTTGCCCCGGATGTAGCCCCGGATGTAGCCCCGGATGTAGCCCCGGATGTAGCCCCGGATGTAGCCCCCGGATGTAGCCCCTGGATGTAGCCCCGGATGTAGCCCCGGATGTAGCCCCTAGATGTAGCCCCGGATGTAACCCTGGCTGTAGCCCCGGATGTAGCCCCCGGATGTAGCCCCGGATGTAGCCCCTGGATGTAGCCCCGGATGTAGCCCCGGATGTAGCCCCTGGATGTAGCCCCGGATGTAGCCCCAGATGTAGCCCCGGATGTAGCCCCCGGATGTAGCCCCCGGATGTAGCCCCGGATGTAGTCCCCGGATGTAGCTCTGGATATAGCCCCGAATGTAGCCCCCGGATGTAGTCCCGGATGTCACCCCGGATGTAGGCCCGGATGTAGTCCCCTGGATGTAGCCCCGAATGTCACCCCGGATGTCGCCCCGGATGTAGCCCTGGATGTAGCCCTGGATGTAGCCCCCATATCAGAATATCAGTCTCTGTGCTGTAACAGGCATCGAACCCTGAAAACTTTTTCCGGTTCATGAGACGATTGCGGTGACACGCTGAGCATAAACTGTCATTTCAACGTTGTTGTTCCTTTGGTCCATACGAGGCAGCTCTTAATTGGTCCATACGAGGCAGCTCTTACTGGTCCATACGAGGCAGCTCTTACTGGTCCATACGAGGCAGCTCTTACTGGTCCATACGAGGCAGCTCTTACTGGTCCATACGAGGCAGCTCTTACTGGTCCATACGAGGCAGCTCTTACTGGTCCATACGAGGCAGCTCTTACTGGTCCATACGAGGCAGCTCTTACTGGCCCATACGAGGCAGCTCTTATGGTCCAGCTCCTAATTGGTCCATACGAGGCAGCTCTTATTGGTCCATACGAGACAGCTCCTAATTGGTCCATACGAGGCAGCTCTTAATTGGTCCATACGAGGCAGCTCTTATTGGTCCATACGAGGCAGCTCTTACTGGTCCATACGAGGCAGCTCCTATTGGTCCATACGAGGCAGCTCTTAATTGGTCCATACGAGACAGCTCCTTATTCGTCCATACGAGGCAGCTCTTACTGGTCCATACGAGGCAGCTCTTACTGGTCCATACGAGGCAGCTCTTAATTGGTCCATACGAGGCAGCTCCTAATTGGTCCATACGAGGCAGCTCTTACTGGTCCATACGAGACAGCTCTTACTGGTCCATACGAGGCAGCTCTGGTCCATACGAGACAGCTCTTACTGGTCCATACGAGGCAGCTCTTATTGGTCCATACGAGGCAGCTCTTATTGGTCCATACGAGGCAGCTCTTATTGGTCCATACGAGGCAGCTCCTAATTGGTCCATACGAGGCAGCTCAGCTAATTGGTCCATACGAGGCAGCTCTTACTGGTCCATACGAGGCAGCTCTTATTGGTCCATACGAGGCAGCTCTTAATTGGTCCATACGAGGCAGCTCTTATTGGTCCATACGAGGCAGCTCTTACTGGTCCATACGAGGCAGCTCTTATTGGTCCATACGAGGCAGCTCTTATTGGTCCATACGAGGCAGCTCTTATTGGTCCATACGAGACAGCTCTTACTGGTCCATACGAGGCAGCTCTTAATTGGTCCATACGAGGCAGCTCTTATTGGTCCATACGAGGCAGCTCTTACTGGTCCATACGAGGCAGCTCTTACTGGTCCTACGAGGCATTATTGGTCCATACGAGGCAGCTCTTATTGGTCCATACGAGGCAGCTCTTATTCGTCCATACGAGGCAGCTCTTATTGGTCCATACGAGGCAGCTCTTATTGGTCCATACGAGGCAGCTCTTAATTGGTCCATACGAGGCAGCTCTTACTGGTCCATACGAGGCAGCTCTTATTGGTCCATACGAGGCAGCTCTTACTGGTCCATACGAGGCAGCTCTTACTGGTCCATACGAGGCAGCTCTTACTGGTCCATACGAGGCAGCTCTTACTGGTCCATACGAGGCAGCTCTTACTGGTCCATACGAGGCAGCTCTTACTGGTCCATACGAGGCAGCTCTTATTGGCCGATACGGGGCAGCTCTTACTGGTCCATACGAGGCAGCTCTTATTGGTCCATACGAGGCAGCTCTTACTGGTCCATACGAGGCAGCTCTTACTGGTCCATACGAGGCAGCTCTTACTGGTCCATACGAGGCAGCTCTTACTGGTCCATACGAGGCAGCTCTTATTGGTCCATCACGTGAACAGTCGTGTTTCCAAACCAGTATTTACCCAGGTCTTTCTTAAATCTAAACTTATATCCAATTTATATTTATTGCTTTGTGTTGAGATATTTAATTCCGTGTTAATATCCCTCTTTGTTATGTCCTGAGATCCACTTGTATGTCTACAAATGTCTACAAGTCTACCTCTTGGACGTAGGTTCGAACCCTCGTCACGGCCCTTGTGGATTTGTTCACTTGTATGTCTATTTGAAACTATTACGACCAAAAACGAGGCCTAACAAGAACCAGATGTAGATGATGAAAAACATTTATTTTTTTCTAGCCACGTTTTCTAGAAATAAATCAAAGTGTCCCGTTTGTCTTAATCCAAACATTTATGCATTGATTGATTGGTTATAAATTCCTGCTAATCCTGGCCCTTCCTTCCCTCATCATGACCTGCATATATATATATCTATAGTGACTTTAGTTATCTTGCATGTAGATTTTTAATTAAATATTTAAAATATTGAAAGATCCATATGTTCCTCTTATGGGAAACCGATGTTGTTTGCTGAATAGTATAGTGCTTTTAAAGAGAAGACAACAGTCGTTAGTATAGTTATATTGTTCTCTTCCTCTCACTCGTCTCTCACTTCTCTTCAAATTCCCTCACTCCTCTTCCTTACTGCCTTCTTCCTACATCCTTCTCACCTCTCCTCCACCACCACACCTAGATCCTACCCTCCCCCCCCTCTCTCCACAACGCAGGGCTAAACATTCTCACACAAAGATCTTAGTAATTAACAGTTTACAATTAAATTAAATCTTCATCTAATCAATATCAGCCGAGAGAAAGTATGGCTGGAAGGAGCAGAACTGTAAGTGAAATATTGATAATGATAAAGACAATGAAATCATCACAAGTGCATAATTTCTAGGGCAGCACCGAATAGAAAGGAGATATAATCACCTGTGAAATATTCGAATGATAATACCAGATAACGTGGATAAAAATCCTAGCGAGGGGTGAACAAAACAGGTGAATAACACAACAGGAAGTGTGTGTGTACACCATTACTGCTGGCATCACCTGAGGAAAGACATGTAAGAAAAATACATAAATCGCTACCGAAAACTGACCAGAGGAATATCACAGAAGAACGGCGCAAGCGGCGCTGGCAAACAATTCAAGAACCCCCAACAATCACTAGACACGTCAAAGAGCCACATCTCTGTGTTTACAGCCCCAAGCAAAATCAATTAAAGCAAAGAGGTATACAACATAACTGGTTCCTGAACGAAGATGACCGAGAGATGGAGGGAGACATGATAGCAACATTAAAAATCATGAGACCCTTTGGAAGAATAGTCGAAGATAAACTGTTTAAAATAGGGAGCCAGCAGCAGGACGCAGAGACACGGATACTTGCCAGAGACAAGCAAGTACTTGTGCAGAGTATCAGTGGCAAATTAATGCAAGGAGGAATAAGCTGCTACACTTTACTTTTCAAATGAGAAAGCACAAAGGGCCATTGGATTGAGCAGATTATTGTATCAAATGGCCTAAAAGGTCAGAAAAATTGTGTGTAGTAAGTGAACCTTGGTGAGTGTGCTTGATATCACGCAAGCGCACGTGCACGCAAGCGCACGCACAGGCCCCCCCCCACAACACACACACACACACACACACACACACACACACACACACACACACACACACACACACACACACACACACACACAAATATCTAACAACTTTACAAGTTATTTTCCTCTCCAAACTTCGTTTCATGGTAGGGGAAATTAGCTCAACTAAATCACATTTACTTAAGTTCCTCCGAGAAACCTAACTTCGTCATCCTCTGTTTTCCAAGTACTTCACTGCAGCGTGAATCCGACTTCAGTTAGCATAATAAATCTAAGATAAATGTTTAACAGTTTTTCAAAACGGCTGTCGTCTTTGAGCACTGCAAGCGCCTTTGTGCGTTTGATGTAATTAGGATTGTGGAGCTCATTGTTGTACTCTTCTGCCCCCTGATATATTATGATTAAAACGCTACATTGTGGATATATATGAGAGAGAGAGAGAGAGAGAGAGAGAGAGAGAGAGGAGAGAGAGAGAGAGAGAGAGAGAGAGAGAGAGGAGAGAGAGAAGCGAGAGGGAGAGAGAGAGAGAGAGAGAAGAGAGAGAGAGAGAGAGAGAGAGAGAGAGAGAGAGAGAGAGAGAGAGAGAGAGAGAGAGAGAGAGAGAGAGAGAGAGAGAGAAAGACAGACAGACAGACAGAAAGAGACACTAGTGATAACACCAAAAAAACGTGTTAACCACCTCAAATGAAGATTTTTCCAACCTTGACAATTTAATATCTAATATCGCCCAGTGCCCCGTGTGAGATTATGTAAATATTGCAATAATCGATGAGCGTGTGCAGCTCTGGCCCTGTGAATCACCCTAACGACCAATTCCCGCTAGTTAAGGAGCCCCGCCCACAGCCAGGGCTTAGTGGCTAGAATTCACGCCCGTGTTATGGCTTTAGCGATACTGCCGCGAACGCCAACCAGCCTTTTTTTTTCAATGGGAGTTTTTTTGTTTTTCCTACATTAATTTTTCTCCTCCCTCTCATTATTGCTGAGGTGTGTTGCTACTGTGGGTGCTGGATAATTGTCAAAACTCGGCTACGGGCTCACCATAGCCCGTGATACTTGGAACTTTGTTCCAGGTAGCGAATCTTTAACAACATGTCAAAACTCAAGAGGTTAAATTTCGTTCATACATACATATATGTGAGAACAAAAAAAAAACCCATACATATGGATGTTTAAGTTATTTGGTTGTAATGAATGGATATATGTTAAATCCATTTTTTTTGGCATTAGCGGAAACAGTAATATTTAAAATATCAATATAATTCTTGTAATGGTCTGCATCGTTAAAGATGTAATCTGTTCATGAAAGTGTCAGTATAAACTGCTGGATATCGCGTTCCACACCACGATTTTTCTCGCGTTCTAAACCGCTATTTTGTCGCGTTCTAAACCGCTATTTTTCTCCCGTTCCAAACCGCTATTTTTCTCCCGTTCCAAACCGCTATTTTTCTCCCGTTCCAAACAGCTATTTTTTTCCCGTTCCAAACCGCTATTTTTTCCCGTTCCAAACCGCTATTTTTTCCCGTTCCAAACAGCTATTTTTTCCCGTTCCAAACCGCAATTTTTTCCCGTCCAAATCGCTATTTTTTTCCCGTTTCAAACCGCTATTTTTTTCCCGTTCCAAACCGCTATTTTTGTCCCGTTCCAAACGGCTATTTTTCTCGCGTTCCAAACCGCTATTTTTCTCAAACCGCGTTCCAAAAAGGGTATTTTTCTCCTCCCGTTCCAAACCGGTATTTTTCTCGCGTTCTAAACCGCTATTTTTTTCTCCTGTTCCAAACCGCTATTTTTCTTTCCCGTTTCTAAACCCCTATTTTTCCCTCGCGTTCTAAACCGCTATTTTTTCCCGTTCCAAACAGCTATTTTTTACCGATCCAACCGCCATTTTTTTCTCCCGTTCAAAACCGCTATTTTTCTCGCGTTCTAAACCGCTATTTTTCTCGCGTTCTAAACCGCTATTTTTCTCGCGTTCTAAACCGCTATTTTTTCGCGTTCCAAACCGCTATTTTTTCGCGTTCCAAAAGGGTATTTTTTCGCGTTCTAAACCGCTATTTTTCTCGTGTTCTAAACCTCTATTTTTCTCGCGTTCTAAACCGCTATTTTTCTCGCGTTCTAAACCGCTATTTTTTCTCGCGTTCCAAACCGCTATTTTTCTCGCGTTTTAAACCGCTATTTTTCTCGCGTTCTAAACCGCTATTTTTCTCACGTTCTAAACCGCTATTTTTCTTGCGTTCTAAACAGCTATTTTTCTCCGTTCCGAACCGCTATTTTTCTCGCGTTCTAAACCGCTATTTTTCTCGCGTTTTAAACAGCTATTTTTCTCGCGTTCTAAACCGCTATTTTTCTCGCGTTCTAAACCGCTATTTTCTCGCGTTCTAAACAGCTATTTTTTCTCCGTGTTCCAAACCGCTATTTTTCCCGCGTTCTAACCGCTATTTTTCCTCGCGTTTTAAACCGCTATTTTTCTCGCGTTCTAAACCGCTATTTTCTCTCGTGCGTTCCAAACCGCTATTTTTCTCGCGTTCTTCAACCGCTATTTTTCTCGCGTTTTAAACCGCTATTTTTCTCGCGTTCTAAACCGCTATTTTTCTCGCGTTCTAAACCGCTATTTTTCTCGCGTTCTAAACCGCTATTTTTCTAGTGTTCTAACCGCTATTTTTCCTCAGCGTTCCAAACCGCTATTTTTCTCCTCGCGTTCTAAACCGCTATTTTTCTCGCGTTCCAAACCGCTATTTTTCTCGCGTTCTAAACCGCTATTTTTCTCGCGTTCTAAACCGCTATTTTTCTCGCGTTCTAAACCGCTATTTTTCTCGCGTTCTAAACCGCTATTTTTCTCGCGTTCTAAACCGCTATTTTTCTCGCGTTAAACCGCTATTTTTCTCGCGTTCTACACCGCTATTTCTCTTGCGTTCTAAACCGCTATTTTTCTCGCGTTCTAAACCGCTATTTTTCTCGCGTTTTAAACCGCTATTTTTCTCGCGTTCTTCACCGCTATTTTTCTCGCGTTCCAAACCGCTATTTTTCTCGCGTTTTAAACCGCTATTTTTCTAGTGTTCTAAACCACTATTTTTCTCGCGTTCTAAACCGCTATTTTTCTCGCGTTCTAAACCGCTATTTTTCTCGCGTTCAAACCGCATTTTTTTCCTGCGTTCTAAACCCGCATTTTTCTCGCGTTCTAAACCGCATTTTTCTCGCGTTCTAAACCGCTATTTTTCTCTCGCGTTCTAAACCGCATTTTTTCCTCGGTTTCCAAACCGCTTTTTTCCGCGTTTTTCCGCTACTTTTCTCGCTTCTCCGTTTTTTCTCCGTTCTGAACCGCTATTTTTCTCCGGTTCTAAACTCTATTTTCTCGCGTTCTAAACGTTTTTTCTCCGTTCCCCGCATTTTTCCGCGTTTAAACCGCTTTTTTCCTGGTTCTAAACGCTTTTTTCCGCGTTTAAACCGCTTTTTTCCCGCGTTTAAACCGCTTTTTTCCTGGTTTAAACGCATTTTTTCTCTGTTAAACCGCTTTTTTCTCGCGTTTTAAACCGCATTTTTTGGCGTCACGGTCGTCCCTTACCGTTTCACGTCGTCCTTCGTCACGGACGTCTTACGTCACGGTCGTCTTACGTCACGGTCGTCCTTCGTCACGGACGTCCTACGTCACGGTCGTCCTTCGTCTCGGTCGTCCTTCGTCACGGTCGTCCTTCGTCACGGTCGTCCTACGTCACGGTCGTCCTTCGTCACGGTCGTCCTTCGTCACGGTCGTCCTTCGTCACGGTCGTCCTTCGTCACGGTCTCCTCTCACGTCGTCCTTCGTCCGGTCGTCCTACTCCGGTCGTCCTTCTCCGGTCGTCCTTCGTCACGGTCTCCTACGTCACGGTCGTCCTTCGTCACGGTCGTCCTTCGTCACGGTCGTCCTACGTCACGGTCGTCCTTCGTCACGGTCGTCCTACGTCACGGTCGTCCTTCGTCACGGTCGTCCTTCGTCAGGTTGATGAAGGTGTCAACGGCTGGTTGATGAGGACGGGCTGGTTGGGGAAGATGGGCTGGTTGATGAGTACGGGCTGGTTGATGAGGACGGGCTGGTTGATGAGTACGGCTGGTTGATGATACGGGCTGGTTGATGAGGACGGGCGGTTATGAGGACGGGCTAGTTGATGGTACGGGCTGGTTGATGAGTACGGGCTGGTTATGAGACGGGCAGGTTTGATGAGGACGGCTGTTGATAGACGGGCGGTTGATGAGGCGGGCTGGTTGATGAGGACGGGCGGTTGATGAGACGGGCTGGTTGATGGGGACGGGCGGTTGATGAGGACGGGCTGGTTGTGAGAAGGCTGGTTGATTGGGGACGGGCTGGTTGATGAGGACGGGCTGGTTGATGACGATAGGCTGGTTGATGGGGACGGGCTGGTTGATGGGGACGGGCTGGTTGATGACGATAGGCTGGTTGATGGGGACGGGCTGGTTGATGACGATAGGCTGGCGCCCAACCAGCAATCACCCACAGACCAATGTAGCTATGACGCGAAACGGTCTTAATTCATCTTCAAATATAAACACTAAGTAAATCAACGTAACCATTAAGCCAATATATAAAATCGTAATATAACATGAAAAAAATTCCTCTTAAAGAAAAAAAACACGTCCATGATATATTTATCTAGATGAGTGTCAGTAGCAGAAGTCCAATACTGACTTATTAGCGTGACTGATAAGTCTTATTTTGAACTAATGTGTCGGTGTGTGGGAACGACTTGAGATTTTTAACCACAATTTCTGAGCTCATGAAGGCGCAGCTCGTCCTTATCGGCAATGGCCAGATACTCGTTAATTCAGCCGACAAAACATCGGATTATGAGGGGGAAAACGCTTTGCACGCGATGTACAAGGGACGGCAGGTTGAGAATACAATAATTGAGCCCCCGTGAACGCGATGAGTAAGCTCCCTGAAAGCTATGGTCGAATCTCAAAATCCATCTGAGCGCCGAGGTAAAACAGCTCATCTCCTTGAGTTGGCGGAGGTCTCAATCGGAAGGGACACAAATAAACAGGTTCGCTGCCCTGTCCTGGCCCTGCTTCTCATCCCATCCCCCGTCCAGGCCCGGCGTCTTCCCCCACCCGTCCAGGCCCGGCGCTTCCCCCACCCGTCCAGGCCCGGCGTCTTCCCCCCCCTCCGGCCCGGGTCTTCCCCCCACCCGTCCAGGCCCGGCGTCTTCCCCCACCCGTCCAGGCCCGGCTCTTCCCCCACCCGTCCAGGCCCGGCGTCTTCCCCCACCCGTCCAGGCCCGGCGTCTTCCCCGCCAGGCCCGGCGTCTCCCCCCGTCCGGCCCGGCGTCTTCCCCCACCCTCCAGGCCCGGCGTCTTCCCCCACCCGTCCAGGCCCGGCGTCTTCCACCGTCCAGGCCCGGCGTCTCCCCCCGTCCAGGCCCGGCTCTCCCCCCTCCGGCCCGGCGTCTCCCCCCTCCGGCCCGGCGTCTCCCCCCACCCGTCCAGGCCCGGCGTCTTCCACCGTCCCTGGCCCGGCGTCTCCCCCCGTCCAGGCCCGGCGTCTCCCCCCCCCCCCCGTCCAGGCCCAGCGTCTCCCCCGCCAGGCCCGGCGTCTCCCCCCCCCCCGTCCAGGCCCAGCGTCTCTCCCCGTCCAGGCCCGGCGTCTCCCCCCGTCCAGGCCCGGCGTCTCCCCCCGTCCAGGCCCGGCGTCTCCCCCCGTCCAGCCCGGCGTCTCCCCCCACCCGTCCAGGCCCGGCGTCTTCCACCGTCCAGGCCCGGCGTCTCCCCCCGTCCAGGCCCGGCGTCTCCCCCCGTCCAGGCCCAGCTCCCACATCAGGAAGTTCTGATTAGTGGCCATTCAACTCCTGAGGCTCCTCCCGAGCGCCAGTGTCGAGTCTGCAGCGTTGACAAGTTTCCTCCAGAGTATCACAGCATTCTTGGGATTGGGTTACGTCTGCGTCCTCCGGGGGGGGGGGGATTGGGTTACATCTGCGTCCTCTGGGGCGGGGAGCTTGGGTTACGTCTGCGTCCTCTGGGGCGGGGGCTTGGGTTACGTCTGCGTCCTCTGGGGCGGGGGCTTGGGTTACTTTTGCGTCCTCCGGGGCGGGGGCTTGGGTTACGTCTGCGTCCTCTGGGGCGGGGGCTTGGGTTACATCTGCGTCCTCAGGGGACACATGTTTAAACACGCTGTGCACATTACAAAAGATGGCGGATGCTGAGGCAGCACCAACCGCGAGAGAGATGCGGTTGTCAGTCATCCTCCCCGGACACCTCACGACAGCCAGTCAGAACCTTCAAGTGAACTTTCACCTTTTTCCGCTTTCTTTGAAAAGGTAAATTAAGTCATTTTGCTTCAGTCAGAGCTTCAAGATTTTTGTTCGGCAGTTGATGAGGAAGGGCTGAAGTTGCTGCTACAGGAGCTGCTACAGGAGCTGCTACAGGAGCTGCTGTAGTTGCTGCTGAAGTTGCTGCTGCAGTTGCTGCTGTAGTTGCTGCTGCAGTTGCTGCTACAGGAGCTGCTACAGGAGCTGCTGTAGTTGCTGCTGTAGTTGCTGCTGCAGTTGCTGCTACAGGAGCTGCTACAGGAGCTGCTGTAGTTGCTGCTGTAGTTGCTGCTGCAGTTGCTGCTACAGGAGCTGCTACAGGAGCTGCTATAGGAGCTGCTACAGGAGCTGCTATAGGAGCTGCTACAGGAGCTGCTGCAGGAGCTACTACAGGAGCTGCTACAGGAGCTGCTGCAGTTGCAGCTGCTACAGCTCCTGTAGCAGGTCATCACGCCTCCAACTAATTGGAGGTGTGATGAAAAGTATTATATTTAATTTGAATAGTTATGAACCAGGTAAATTCCTGCTAGTGACGACACAGGTCAGGCAGAACCTGCAGCCCCCGAGTTGCCTCCGAGGCCACAGTCACGGACCTTACCTTGAGGTGCTTCCGGGGCTTAGCGTCCCCGCGGCCCGGTCGTCGACCAGGCCTCCTGGTTGCCGGACTGATCAACCAGGCTGTTGGACGCGGCTGCTCGCAGCCTGACGTATGAGTCACAGCCTGGTTGATCAGGTATCCTTTGGAGGTGCTTATCCAGTTGGAGGTGTCGGACGACGACAGTCACGGACGACGACAGTCAGGGACGACCACAGTCACGGACGACCACAGTCATGGACGACGACAATCACGGATGACGACAGTCAGGGACGACGACAGTCGGTACGACAACAGTCCGACGACGACAGTCACGGACGACGACAGTCACGGACGACGACAGTCACGGACGACCACAGTCACGGACGACCACAGTCATGGACGACGACAATCACGGATGACGACAGTCAGGGACGACGACAGTCAGGTACGACAACAGTCACGGACGACGACAGTCACGGACGACGACAGTCACGGACGACGACAGTCACGGACGACGACAGTCACGGACGACGACAGTCACGGATGACGACAGTCATGGACGACGACAATCACGGACGACAACAGTCAGGGACGACGACAGTCACGGACGACTACAGTCACGGACGACGACAGTCACGGACGACCACAGTCACGGACGACCACAGTCACGGACGACCACAGTCATGGACGACCACAGTCACAGACGACCACAGTCACGGACGACGACATCACGGC
>NW_025567792.1:0-15000 GCF_020424385.1 Procambarus clarkii
CGGGGAGGAGGAAGGAGATAAGCCAGGCTTTTGCTTCTGACTCAGAGAGGCAGGTGTTCCAGCAGCAACGTACTGGGCAACAGACTCAAACGTCTCAACAGAAGAAGAACGAGAGCAAACAACACGATGATCGCTAGGAGAAGGACATCAGCCCAGACAGACAGGCGGCATGAAAAGCTAAGAGACGGAGGAGAAGGATGGGAAGGAGGATCAAAGGGAGTTGAGAAAGAAGACACAGGAGACATGACAGACTGGGTAGAAAGAAGGGGAATCCCAGACAGAGAACCAGGAGGGGGGACCCTTTGGGACAGAATGTAAAGGAACAGGGGAGCAGGCAGTGGGCGTATCTGGGTCTAAGGCCTGGAAACTGTTGTGAGACTGAGGAAGGTGGGAAGGACGAGGAGAGGAAGAGCGCAACACGTGAGCGTAAGAAACCCCAGCGAAAAGGGAAGAAGGGGGATGGTGAACTTGGCGCCTCCCCTCAGGAAAAGACAAACGTTCCCAGTGCTTCAAGTTGAGGACAGCTGCCTCATGTTTGTAATGGATACACGCGCGAGAGAAGGTAGGGTGGGCATCACCATATTTGAGGCAGCGAGCCTGGGGAGAAGTGCACTCCGACTTAAAGTGACCTTCGTTCCCACACATAGGGCAGAGAGAAAATACTGGAGCATTTGAGGGCACCATGTCCGAACTTCCAGCATTTATTACAAAGCCAAGAAGAGGGTATGTACTCCTGAATGGAGCATCTGGCACCAGCAAGAATAACAGAGGGCGGAAGTGTCCAACCATCAAAGGTAATTTTCACAAGCCGAAGGGACAGACGGCGACGGCCACGAGGGGGTCGTGAACGTGTAAACCTGGAGAACAGAATGGTCTTGAGCCTCGAGGACATGTTTAATATCCTCGTGGCAGTCCTTGAGGTTCCTAATACCGGTTGTAACATGGTGTGGGAGGAGAACAGTGCCAACACTGGCACTTAACTGAGCATTCTTGGAGACCCGAACAGGGGGGTCACCTCAATGTAGGACAAAGGCGCCAAGTGGACAGCTGCATCCCAAGAAGAAGCAGCAACAACATGCGTACCGAGATGGGTGGGGTTAAAAGTAACAGAGGCATCTACTGAATCAACAAGGTGCCTATGGAGGGAGAAATTGTCAGGAGTAGAATCTAAATGATGGAGGTCAAAGTACTTAGTCCACGTAGCAAGATCAAACAAGGCATGGTATGAATTGGTATGGGAAGGAAGCATGCGAGAGCAGCCATGGCGGGGACGGTGGTGAGAACCCTCTAGAGAGAGAGAGGGGTCATAAGGCGCAGTAGTCACAATGAGAGATGGAGTCGTACTAGGGGACGAGGTAGTCATACAGGGGGCTTGGGGCTCAACCCAACCACAGAAGAGGAAGGGGAGCGGGGGAGTAGTCCAGTCTGGGCTCAATGTAGCGGGGGCTACAGAGCCCAGTCTTCCAGCACAGTCCGACTCAGGGGCCTGGTCACCCACCCCCCCCCCATGAGCCTGGGAAAGAGAAGTCGTTTCATTATCCATGCAGCAGTCTTTCTAAAAGTTTGGGGCCTGGAACCAAAGGATACCACCTACCAGGGCAGCCAGGGAGGCCGAGCGTGGGTCAGTGCAGGAAGGGTGCATCGTCCCCAGCGGTGCCTCCCCCCTTTTTAACAAGGAGTCCTACTGCATAGTTCATTCTCCCACACTGGTGCAAAGACCCCACTCCCCCTATTGCCCCAGCCTGGACACCCAGCCATCCACTCAGGGCTACCCCTCCAGCGGGCAGTCCGATGGCTCACAAGCCCCCTACGTGGTGCCTATCTGCATGTACAACACACAAAGAGGGGACAGGAGAGGGGGCAAAGGCAACCCTCACTAGTCCCAGGGTGGTGTACATGAGCCCCTCACCATGACAAGGTGACACCACAGAGGGAAGAGGCGAGAAGAGCAGATGTACTCCTGAATACAGCATCTGGCACCAAGAGTTACGGAAGACGGAAAGGACCTATCAAAAGTGATTTTCATTACACAAAGAGACTGGCCATGACGACCACGAGGGAGAGCGAGTAACATATTAATATGGAGGATAGAATGGCCTTGGGCCTCAAGGACATGTTTATTATGGTAGTCTTTAAGTTCCTTATCACCAGTCGCTACATGGTATGGGAGAATAACTGTGCCAATCCTGGCATTTATTTAACCAGGCATTTTTTTATATTCGAACCGGTGTCTCCCCAATGCAGGACAACGAGGCTAAGTGGACAGCTGCTTCCCGAGGAGCTGCAACAACACGTGTACCAGTATGGGTGGGGTTAAAAGTGACAAAGGTATCCACCAAATCAACTAGAGTAGGAGTAATTAGGTCAAGTGGAGGAGTAGGTCTGTATATTAAAGAGGAGCTGGAATGCACAGAGCTCCTGAACTTGACCAATGAGGTGGTAGAGGTACTTGGAATCAAGGTAGAGAATATAAATCTAATTACTATTCTAATATACAAACCGCCAGATGCAACAGTTCAGGAATTCACTGAGCAGATCCACAAAATAGAAAATAGCCTTGGTAACCTAGCAAACCCAGTACCAGATATTATCTTCCTTGGAGACTTCAATCTACCCAGTTTACAATGGAGAATAGTAAACAGTAATACTATAGCATGAAATCAACCTGGAAATAACCAATCACAGGTCAGAGAACTACTGAGATTCTGTGACAAATTCTCGCTCAGTCAGCAGATTACAGAACCGACTAGGAATGAGAACACGCTGGACCTCATATTCACGAACAATATCATTGCTCATTGAAGTGGAAACTAACATTAATAACGGTAGTAGGCCCAAGAGAAACAACAAGCGAGAAGGGCTATTCAACAAATTAAATTTTAATAATAAAAGGATAGACTCGGAGAAAATAAACAAGGAGCTTACAACATTCAATGGGAAAATGTTTAAGTAATAAAAATCCTACACAAGGTCCAACGTAGAAAGAGAACACAGACGACATTACAGAAGAAGAAAAAAGTTAACAGAAGTGCTGAAGCAGGCACGACTTTCCATACAAAGAAGGAATAATTTAAACAGGGAGATTGAAGAAATCGAACAGACTGAAGCATTCATATCAACTTGACGAAAGGCAACTAAAACAGAAAGCAATTCAAAAAATAAAGAAATACCCAAAATATTTCTTCACATATGCTAAATCAAAAGCAAAAACCACTGCCAGTATTGGACCTATTCGTACTAGTGAAGGTTCATACACTGAGGATGACAAAGAAATTAGTGAAATCCTAAAAAAGCAATATGAGGACATGTTTAGCACCCCGATACACAGCATGAAAGTGGAAGATCCAGACAACTTCTTTATGCGTGATATACAAACCCCTGTAAATATAATTGATATCAACACGAGCGTGGCAGGTTTTGAAAGAGAAATTGACAATATGCCCATGCACTCAGCCCCGGGTTCAGACTCATGAATTCAATATTTATAATGAAATTCAAAGTGCCAGTAGCACAGGCACTCAGTATAGTGTGGAGAAAGAGCTTGGACACGGAGGAGATACCAGATGCGCTTAAAGCAGCAGACATAGCCCCTCCACACAAGGGAGGTAGCAAAGCATTGGCAAAGAATTATAGACCAGTTGCACTTACGTCCCACATAATAAAATTACTGTATTTGAGAGAGTGATCAGGAGTCAGGTCACTAGTTTCATGGAGACCAATGACCTCCACAATCCAGGCCAACATGGATTTAGAGCAGGAAGATCATGCCTCTCACAGATACTTGACCATTACGACAAAATCACTGAGGCATTAGAAGAAAAACAGAGTTCAGATGTCGTGTACACAGATTCGCAAAGGCATTTGATAAATGTGACCATGAAGTGATAGCACACAAAATGAGGTCAATGGGAATAACTGGTAAAGTAGGACGCTGGATACTCAGTTTTCTGTCGAACAGACCAGAGAGAGTAACAGTTAACCATATAAAATCGAGTCCAAGAGCAGTTAAAAGCTGCAGTACCTCAAGGTAGTCCTTGCACCATTGCTTTTCCTTATTCTCATATCAGATATAGACTCAAATACAAGGCACAGCTTTGTAACATCCTTTGCAGATGACACAAAAATCAGCATGAAAATTACCTCTGCTGAAAATATTGAAAAACTACAAGCAGATATTAATAAAGTTTTCAACTGGGCTACAGAAAATAACGTGATGTTTAACAGCGATAAATTCCAGGTACTAAAATACAGTAAAATTGAGAACCTTAAACTTAATACAGGGTACAAAACACAATCTAATTTGCCCATAGTAGGAAAGAAACATATAAAGGATTTGGGAATAATGATGTCTGATGACCTAAATTTTAGGGAGCATAACCAAGCAAATATTGCGGCAGCCAGGAAAATGATAGGATAGATTACGAGAACTTTCAAATCCAGGGATCCCATCACAATGGTTGTACTCTTCAAATCACTTGTGCTGTCCCATCTTGAGTACTGCTCAGTACTCACTTCCCCATTTAGAGCAGGAGAGATTGCTGAAATAGAGGGAGTACAGAGAACATATACGGGATACATAAGCGAGATAAAGCATCTAAATTATAGGGATCGTCTCAAAGCTCTCCGAATGTACTCGCTAGAAAGACGATGGGAGAAATATCAAATAATATACAAGTGGGAAAATACTGGAGGGCCAGGTCCCAAATCTGCACAGTAAAATAACAACATACTGGAGTGAACAATATGGTAGAAAATGCAGAGTACTGTACAACCAGTGAAGAGTAGGGGTGCCATAGGCACAATTAGAGAGAACTATATAAACATCAGAGGTCCATGGTTGTTCAACATCCTCCCAGCGAGCATAAGAAATATTGCCGGAACAACCGTGGACATCTTCAAGAGGAAACTAGATAGTTTCCTCCAACGAGTGCCGGACCAACCGGGCTGCGATGGGTATGTGGGCCTGTGGGCTGCTGCAAGCAACAGCCTAGTGGACCAAACTCTCACAAGTCAAACCTGGCCTCGGGCCGGGCTTGGGGAGTAGAATAACCCCCAGAACCCCATCAACCAGGTATCAACTAGGTGTTTATGGATGAATAAATCATCAGGACGAGTAGAATTAACATGACCGAGATTAAAATACTTAGTCCATGTAGCAGGACCAAACAAAGCTTGGAAGGTATTAGAACCGGAAGGAATTGTGCAAGTGTGACTGCAGAGAGGACGGCACCGAGCACCCTCAGTAAGATGGGGGGTAAAAGGCGCAGTTGTTACAATGAGAGATGAAGCCACTCCATGTGATGAGGTGGTCATCATTGGGAGCTTGGGGCTCAACCCTGCCACAGAGGTAGAAGGGGAGCAGAGATAGTCGGGACTGGTAGACTCTCTTAAGTCAAGCCTGGCCTCGGGGACTAGAAGAACTCCCAAAACACCATCAAGCGGGTATCAAGCAGGGAAAGTCCGAAGCTGCTTGGTCTGGGACCAAAGTAGCAGGGGGCTACAGAGCCCGGCTTTCCATCACAGTCCGACTTGGGGCCCTGGTCTCCCACCCCACATCTGAGAAGTTAAAAATAAGTGTCAGATATCAGCATGTAAATGAACAGGTAATCATTTCATCAACAAACAAGCCCCCATACCCACCATGGCGCCACAATTAGAGGATAGGACACCCAATAGGATGTGCCCCCCCCCCTAAGGGTGCATCGTGGATATATGCCCTGCAATCACCACTTTAAGAACCATCAGTCCATCAAGATTTGGCTCAGCAACGAAGGAAAAGAGTGACAATAAAAGTGTCCCTTTGCTCAACAATTTCGGGTACCACAGTTTTATGGGCGAGAGACTGTGCCTCACCTAACACCCAGTGTCAAAACAGAAGACGACATCTAAAAGAATGATCAAGAATAGCAAAAAGTCGCTGGGAAATAGCAATTAAAAAGGAGAATTGGGAAGGAAAAATTAAACTTAGTAGGAAAAAGCATTCAGCACAATTAGTGAAGAAGGCAGCAGGAGCATAAGGCTTCAAAAGGACAGAGGACACTGTCCCATGGAGCATCACACTCTAGCATCCGCCAACCAAGCCCCCTCACGATGGCAACGGGCTGGAAAGGGAGGGAGAGATGAAAAAGACGAGAGGGTGAAGATTACTGCCCGGTGAGACACCAGTGTTTATGGGTAGAGTGGGAAAATTGGAATTATTCACAGACATACTGGAGCCTGTCACTGAGGTAAGATTATAGGTATTGGAGGGAGTGATCTCTTACTCCGTAATGTTGCAATTTAAGAAAGTTAATGTGTTTACAATGTCAAAACGTCTTATGTAGGTCAACAAATAAATGAATAAGTTTTCCAAGGGCTGCATAAATGAAATTAATCATACTAACTGGGCATGATTGGTCCTTTTTTGGGCCTGAAGCCATTATGGGAAGAACTAAGTATAAATAGGAGTAAGGCTGCGTGTAAATTAACTTTAAAATAATTTAGACAAAATCGGCAGAATTGATATTGGTCTATAATTGTTGACTTCAGTGAGATTGCTGATTTTATGGACTAAGGTTACTCTTGCTTTTTTTCTCAAAATATCAGGAAAGGTTTAGAGTTCAAATAATTTGTTGTAGAGCAATGCAATGGCTGGAGCTAAAAATCTAGAGGCTTTTTTTGTAAATTAGGGGTGGTATCTCAACATACAGTATCTATGCATGGGGTTCATTCATCCACTGCAAACTACCTCAAACCCATCATCACCCAACAAAAATCTGCTATCAGAACAATAAAACTGTCTTCAAACAACACCCAACCTCTGTTTAAATCCCTGAACATGCTACATATACACTCGCTCTACACATTCTCTTATGCTATTTACAAGTACAAAACCTTGTTCCTAAATGCTAACCCTGATCTGAAACTCTCCATTGATAGACGTAATAGAACCCACAAGCAACACAACATAAATATCTCTGATATAATTTTTTTATATAAATTGACAGTCAGGATAATATAATTGCCATTCAGACTAATATAACTTTGAATCAGGCTTTTTCACCCACAGGGTTATTGATCAATGGAACTGCCGACCCACCAAAGCCATAACTGCCAAAACTGTGCTGAATTTCAAAATATACCTGGAAAAAATCATGAAGGCAAACTGGGAGGGGGAAGGGAACCTTCAACAAGCCGACGACTTCCTGTTCTCATCGAGGCCACTTGGGTTAGTGGCCCTCAGGTAAATCGGGTAAAATATTATTCCCAGACAATTACAGCATAACTGATAAAGTTAGGCTAGAGTAATAAATTTCTGGTAAATTTAGAGTGATAAATTTTTAGAGTAATATAAATTTAAATTTCATATTAACTTGACTGACAGCTATAAATGCCAATCAGCCTTCAATATGCTCTTCGGTGAAATATTTATAATCAAGAATAGAACTCATAAATAGGCCTAAACAAAAAATAAAAAATGGACATCAGTTTGCATATGAATCTCCTGAGAAGATTCCTCGATTAATATACATTTCCTTACCAATCAAATAGTGTCACCTTAAGTACGTCTCAGATTGTCTTCTTCACCAACTCCAATGCTAAATAATATTACAACAAAAATGTCCATAACTTAGCTACAGAGTATATTACATTTTAAATAAATTTCCACAGGAAGCAAAAAAAGGAAGCACATTATTTACATAAATATGAAGAAAAACATTTAAAGCTTTGTTTTACCTTTGCTAAATTAAAGAGATATTTCTATACAGTACTTAAAAGCAATTTTGAGTTTTCCTAGTGACAGCTTCTCCAGTTCTTGCTTGGTCATCTAACTTTCATAAAAGAACAATATAATAAAATATCTTCATATCTTTACCTTTCATTGTGAAGTGTATTTCTCAAGCAAAATATAATTACCTCTGAAGAACATCCAACTGGCATTGTGATAGCACACTGTTAGATTAAAGGTAAGATAATATACTATTATGTGCCTCATTATCCTTCAACATTCTCTTAATTATCTATCACACTCAAAGTGTTTGGCCTATTATCTGCATGTATCATCTTGTGCCTCTTCATAAGTCCAGGACGACTGAATCTCTTCCCACACTCTGGACAATCGTGAGGTTTGTCACCTGAATGCACTAACATGTGCCTTATTATATTTCCACGTTCTCTAAATTTTTTGCCACACTCGGCACATTGAAAAGGTCTCTCATCCGCATGCACCATCATGTGACGCTTCATATGTCCACGCCGACTGAATCTCTTCCCACACTCTGGACACTCGTGAGGTTTATCACCTGAATGCACTAACATGTGAGTCTTCATATTTCCACGCTGCCTGAATCTCTTCCCACACTCTGGACACGCATGAGGTTCCTCACCTGAATGCACTAACATGTGCTGTATTATAGTTCCACGTACTCTAAATTTTTTGCCACACTCGGCACATTGAAAAGGTCTCTGATCCGCATGCACCATCCTGTGCCTCTTCATATGTCCAAGCAGACTGAATCTCTTCCCACACTCTGGACACTCGTGAGGTTTATCACCTGAATGCACTAACATGTGAGTCTTCATATTTCCAAGCAGACTGAATCTCTTCCCACACTCTGAACATTCATGAGGTTTGTCACCTGAATGCACTAACATGTGAGTCTTCACATGTGAAGGACAGGTGAATACCTTCGGACACTGTGGACACTGGTGAGTCTTCATCTTCTTTATGACTGGTGGAGTTTGTGTGAAGGTTTTCTCCCCCGGATGTTGGGAGAAGCGTCAAGGCTTGAGTGTTGTTTCTTAGCGTTAGACTTGATGTGAGCACTTGGTGGTCAATGGTGGTGCTTCTTCTTTATGATAGGTGCAGTTTGTGTCAAGGTTTTCCCTTAATGCTCGTGCTGGACATCACCGGCTGGCGCGCTGCTAAAATGGCGGCGGTTGTTTACCCTCTCATCACCTAAGCGTTCCAATGTTTTTGTCTGGTTCCACATATCATTTTTCCTACTTCTTATTTATGTTTATAACTGGTCATTTACAATTAACGCTTGTATTTATCCTCATGTTTTTCAATCAAAGAATGTACTTTGGAATTGTTTCTTTAAACATAATGCCACACGATTACACTTTTTGAAGGAAACAGCTCTCCCACTGGGATACAAGATACTCCTTACATTGACAACACTAATTTTTTTGCCATTTCGGACACTAGTTTTGGACGTTTCGCTTATGTGTACGTGTTCAATATTAAATCGACTATATAATGTTATTAATAATTAAATTATTATAAATTAAATAATTAAATTATTTATTATAAATAAATACTTAAAAAATGTATTATGTATGTTGTATTAAAAATACGGATGTACACTATTTCACTCGGAGATATTTGCATAATACGAATTATAATCTGAAAATATATACATATAACAATGTATAACCATGAATGAAAAATCAAACAGGAAATTACTTAAGCACATACGTGATAATCAATTCAATTTCTTTCTTTATTATGCACCCCATACCCATCCCGTGTGCGGTGGTGTAAAGGATTACAGAGGCACATAATTGGTTCAGGAACTGAACCCTCTAGTTCGTTTAGCTAAGCAAATAACAATGTTTGACGCTAGTTACAAAATTAACAATGTTGCATACACATGTACACACCCTCATATATACATGTACATATATATATATACGTATACACATATACATACACATACATATCTAATCACCCACACAAATACACACATCAATAATCTTTGTGTCACAAGTGACACAAAGAGGTGTCACAAGTGATCAACAAGAGGCTCACAACAGTCACTATACAAGGCACTTTACAGCTATAGTGAGTCACACAGTTACTATAGTCTTGCTCCACACCCACCCAACTGGGCGGCAGCTTTACAGTCATGTGCTCCACACCCACCCAACTGGGCGGCAGCTTTACAGTCATGTGCTCCACACCCACCCAACTGGGCGGCAGCTTTACAGTCATGTGCTCCACACCCACCCAACTGGGCGGCAGCTTTACAGTCATGTGCTCCACACCCACCCAACTGGGCGGCAGCTTTACAGTCAGGTCCATGCATTACCTACAGTAAGCAAATTTTGGATACTTCACTAAGATTTCGGGCAGCACATCATTATGAATGAAGTACTTACACAATTCTTGGACACTATTAATGATGTTATCTCTAAATTCCGCAATTTTTTCACATTCCATTATATAATGCCGCAAAGTATGCGAATAGTTCTGCTGACAGTTTACATTTAGTCAAATCTACATCAGCAGATGTTACAAACTGCCAGAGGTATTTGTAGCCGAGCCTAAGCCTAGCAGTGGTAACATCTAGAAGTCTGCTAACATTATTGGATGACCCATAGACGTGCGGTTCTTCCTGCATAATAGAATGATGATAGATGGAGTAACTGGTGTGAATTTCACTTTGCCTCAAGTCTCCGTAATTTAGTTGATGTTCCTGGGATATTGCTGCCCTCAGACTGCTCAAAGGCAGTCCAAGTTGGTAATCAATCAACCTGTCCTCTTAAAAAGAACGTCGCTTAACCCTCAAGTTGACTATTTCCGTAACAGCATGCACTCCTGTATGCTAATCCCCACAATCACCAAGCCCACCCGAGTCACTCAAACATCTGCCACTACCCTGGATCACCTTTGGACTAATATAACAGCTCCCCTTACATCTGGGGTAATTTATGACAGAACAACTGACCACTATCCTACTTTCCTCATAGCAAACATTGACACATCACCACCAGAAACCAAAAAACTTTCATTCAGGCTACATAGTGAATCAGCTTTAGGCAATCTCTCTAATGCACTTCACAATATTAACTGGGAATCTGAATTTAATAATTCACAGGATATAAACTCATCAACAAACCTCTTTCTCTACAAAACTCTAAGCCTCTACAACACTCACTGTCCCCTCCTTACCAAACAAGTAACTGATAAAAGAAAAAATAACCCGTGGCTCACAAGTGGCATAATTAAATCAATCAACAAAAAACATGAATACGAAAAGAAATTTAGGAGTGGCCTAATTCCAATGGAAGTAGTTAAAAGGTACTCGTCAGTGCTTACCAGTATCATAAGAAAAGCAAAACTTTCATACTATGAGACTAGATTCAAAGAAGCAAAAGGCAACATGAAAAGCACATGGAATACCGGCCATCTCTAACATCCTGGGAACTAAACAACACTCCCACAACCAGATAACACTCTCTAAGGATGGCCTTACACTGTCATCTGACTTAGAAATGGCGAATGAATTTAATAGCTTCTTTTCATCGATTGGTGCTAACCTTGCAAGTAAAATCCCACAGAGTCAGACACATATCAACACATATCTCTCAGGCAGCTATCCAAACTCTCTTCTCCTCTCACCAGTCAGCCCGTCAGATGTTGTGTCCATCATACATTCACTAAAAACCAAAGCTGGGAACATCAGTGAAATCCCATCCATTGTATACAAGAGCGCCTCCCATATGCCCTTGCACCACCTATAGCTCTGCTGTTCAACAAATCCCTTGAGTGTCATACCTTCCCTGATATCCTTAAAATTGCAAGAGTAACGCCAGTTCATAAAGGAGGTAGTGGATTATGTTGCATCTCTGCTTGCCTTGATGACTGAAAGAAAGCTTAAAGGGCTTGAAAACTTGCAGAACGAAGCCTTGAAGATAATCCTTGGATGTCCCTAGTACCACAAAGATACTTAACATGAGGAAGGAACTTAATATTAACTTAATAATAGAATATGAGTGCATATTCTACTGCATTACTATTTGTAATGATCCTCATATTGTGCTTCAGTAATCCAATGTATAACCCTGAGATGTTTTCCTAATTGTACTTAGGATTCCTTGTTCATTATTGTGTATTGTTCTGATCTGCTTTTGTGTCGAAAATTCTTGCATCGTACCTGTAAACAATTTTTTGACAATTTTACTGTAATTATCCTACTTAAAATCATCTGTACTTGTAAAGTAAAGCTGTAATGTACCTGTTAAACACTTTTTATCAATTTTACATTTAATTATTTCTCTAAAACTCTGTTTAAGAATTTGCTCAAAGATTAGTTTAAGGACTTGCCCGAAACGCTATATATGCAAGCTAGTGGTTTTACAAGATTATAATTCTAACTTAAGCTCTATGTTGTCTCTTAACCCCCAATGTACGTTCTTGTATATATATAAATAAATAAAATAAATAAATAACGAGGGATCGAGGCATTAATGCGCAGTACGTGCTTCCCTCATCTGTGACGTCACAGCGCCATCTGACGACAGCATAAACACAGGCGGCCATTTTATGTTCCACCAAGATTAAAAAAAAAAAATAATTTTGCCCCGAGGGACGAGTTATTGGGCAGCGCCCAATGTGTTCGCAATAGAATGTTCTACAAGAACATGTATAAAATAAGTGACACAGAGATTATTGATGTGTGTATTTGTGTGGGTGATTATAAATATGCATGTGTATGTATATATGTATACGTATATATATATATATATATATATATATATATATATATATATGTACATGTATGTATGAGAGTGTGTACATATGTATATATAACATTAATAATTTTGTAACTAGCGTCAAAAATTGTTATTTGCTTAGCTAAACAAACTAGAGAGTTCAGTTCCTGAACCCATTATGTGCCTCTGTAATCCTTTACACCACCGCCCACGGGATGGGTATGGGGTGCATAATAAAGAAAGAAATTGAAATAATAAGGGTATGAAATGTATCAACATAAAACATTAATGTTAATGGCCATCAGGTAAAATCAGGTTATTATTTGTAAAGAATTTAAATGAGTTAAACTAAATACGAACTTAATATGTTTTGCTAACGCAAAAATATATTCCCGAGGTATTGTAATTGCAAATAAATATTTAATACAATTATTGTATCATTTTTTTTATTTTAGATTTCCGTATTGCTTGATAATATATAATAGCGTTTAGATAATGCTAGCGCTGGACATTCTTTAGGCTCGTTGCATGTTGTGGTAGTCGCCGCCATTTTAAAACCGTGTCGAGAGGGACTGCTGCTGGCTTATCCACAAAATCCTGCTGCATCTTCAATAGTTAAGGTAACTGTTTTCTTTTATTTGCTCTTAGACATGTGTAGTATATTTATAAGCTTGTGGTGGTAGGCTGGATGGTGTGTTGATGGTGGTGTTGTGTTGGTGTGAAGGTGTGTTGGTGGCCCTGGCTGGAGGTGTGTTGGTGGCCCTGGCTGGAGGTGTGTTGGTGACCCTGGCTGGAGGTGTGTTGGTGGCCCTGGCTGGAGGTGTGTTGGTGGCCCTGGCTGGAGGTGTGTTGGTGGCCCTGGCTGGAGGTGTGTTGGTGGCCCTGGCTGGAGGTGTGTTGGTGGCCCTGGCTGGAGGTGTGTTGGTGGCCCTGGCTGGAGGTGTGTTGGTGGCCCTGGCTGGAGGTGTGTTGGTGGCCCTGGCTGGAGGTGTGTTGGTGGCCCTGGCTGGAGGTGTGTGGTGGCCCTGGCTGGAGGTGTGTTGGTGGCCCTGGCTGGAGGTGTGTTGATGGTGGTGTTGTGTTGATGGCCCTGGAGGCGTGTTGATGGCCCTGGAGGTGTGTTGGTGGCCCTAGCTGGAGGTGTGTTGATGGCCCTATATATACATATATATATATATATATATATATATATATATATATATATATATATATATATATATATATATATATATATTATATTATGAATATCAGAGGTCCCAGGACAATTATTGTGCATGTGTAGTATGTATATTTATGTAGTATATTTGGCATATTTAATGGCATTTAGTTAATGCCACTTAGTGGCATGTCTCTGCACCGTTTCCAGTTTGTTGATATGCTTTCTAAGATATGGGCACACCATACAACTGCTGCATACTCCAACTTTGGTGTAACAAAAATTGTGAACAATTTCAAAATTTCTGTTGAAGAAATCCTGTTTCCTAGTTCTGCATCTGTTATGGTATAACACCTCCTTTTTTACTAGGCCTGCAATTATGAATGCCTTTATAACCAGCTAAGTTGTAGAGTTGGGTATAGTCTTTACTTAGCCAAGTTTCTGTTAAAATGAGGGTCCGTCTAATTACCACAAGCTACCACAAGCTACACAAGCTTCACAAAGCTTCCTGGCAATACGTTAGTAATGAATAAATATAATAGGTTAGGTTGACCTAACTTAACCTAACCGACGCTTGGATCGTCGACTTGATTTGGCGTCACCAGCTCTTTATTTTCGTCTAATTTCTTTATAAAAAGATCCTTTTTCAGATTAAAATTATGTTTTTTCGTGTTGTACATTCAGCACCAACATTATAATGAGTAAATATATCATATTTATTCATTACTAACGTATTACCAGGAAGCTGAGTGGGTAGGTCTCGATAAATTTCCTGGTATAATATTATTGTTTGCTATTCTCCATCTTAGACTAGGCAAGTTGAAGTCACCTAGGAAGATAATATGAGGTATCGAGTTCTCCATTTTGTTTATCTGTTCTGTGAATTCCTCGGCCGTTGCATCTGGCGGTTTGTATATTAGAATAATCACTAAATTTATTTTCTCTATTTTTAATCCCAATACCTCTACCACCTCATTTGTAATGTTAAGGAGCTCCGAGCATACAAGGTCTTCCATAGTATACAGACCCACTCCTCCATGTGACCTAATTTTCCTATCACAGTGTGTACTTTTCGAGACTACATTTCAAATATTCCCTAACATACATGGCTTCTCCCCCCTCTTTGCGTAAAATAGTTTAAATCCATTTATGGGACATTCAGCAAATAGTTCTCTATTTTTACATTCATCAATGTTTCGGTACGTGCAATAGTATGTATTGTTTCATTGCAGATAACAGCATTTAAATTTTTTTGTTTCTTAGACTTAGACTCGTACTACCAAGTTGCTGTTGGCAATTGGATAATTTTTTTATGAAGTCATTTGTTATTTTTTCCCCTACTTTGGTAATTTATGCTTTTGATC
>NW_025567793.1:0-10627 GCF_020424385.1 Procambarus clarkii
ATATATATACATATATTATTAAATATTACCGAAAAAGTAAGATTAATAATTCTAACACGAATTTTCTCAATCTTTCGTACATTACGCTTCACTGTTGGAGGTAATCAAAAATCACTTCTCCAAAATTCATTTTATTTCTAGTCTGACGCGACACAAACGGGCGCGTTTCGTAAAACTTATTACATTTCAAAGACTTCACAAATACACAACTGATTAGAACTTACGTATCTCTGATTTTATATCTACATTTGAGTGAGGTGGGAGGGGTGATGTGGCATTAACACAAGACAGAACAAGAGGGGATATTAATAGGGTATTAAAGTATCAACACAAGACAGAACAAACAATGGGTATTGAATAGAAGTGTTTGTAGAAAGCCTATTGGTCCATATTTCTTGATGCTTCAATATTGGAGCGGAGTCTTGAGGTGGGTAAATATAGTTGTGCAATAATTGGCTGTTGATTGCTGGTGTTGACTTCTTGATGTGTAGTGCCTCGCAAACGTCAAGCCGCCTGCTATCGCTGTATCTATCGATGATTTCTGTGTTGTTTACTAGGATTTCTCTGGCGATGGTTTTGGTTATGGAAGAGATTATATGTTCCTTAATGGAGCCCTGTTGCTTATGCATCGTTAAACGCCTAGAAAGAGATGTTGTTGTCTTGCCTATATACTGGTTTTTTTGGAGCTTACAGTCCCCAAGTGGGCATTTGAAGGCATAGACGACGTTAGTCTCTTTTAAAGCGTTCTGTTTTGTGTCTGGAGAGTTTCTCATGAGTAGGCTGGCCGTGTTTCTGGTTTTATAGTAAATCGTCAGTTGTATCCTCTGATTTTGTCTGTAGGGATAACGTTTCTATTAACAATATCTTTCAGGACCCTTTCCTCATTTATGAGCTGTGGAAAAGAGTTCCTGTAAAATAGTCTAATAGGGGGTATAGGTGTTGTGTTAGTTGTCTCTTCAGAGGTTGCATGGCTTTTCACTTTCCTTCTTATGATGTCTTCGATGAAACCATTGGAGAAGCCGTTATTGACTAGGACCTGCCTTACCCTACAGAGTTCTTCGTCGACTTGCTTCCATTCTGAGCTGTGGCTGAGAGCACGGTCGACGTATGCGTTAACAACACTCCTCTTGTACCTGTCAGGGCAGTCGCTGTTGGCATTTAGGCACATTCCAACAGCGACTTCCCTGACAGGTACAAGAGGAGTGTTGTTAACGCATACGTTGACCGTGCTCTCAGCCCCAGCTCAGAATGGAAGCAAGTCGACGAAGAACTCTGTAGGTAAGGCAGGTCCTAGTCCATAACGGCTTCTCCAATGGGTTTCATCGAAGACATCATAAGAAGGAAAGTGCAAAGCCATGCAACCTCTGAAGAGACAACTAACACAACACCTATACCCCCTATTAGACTATTTTACAGGAACTTCTTTTACAATTGACGATTTACTATAAAACAAAAAACGGCCAACCTACTCATGAAAAACTCTCCAGATACAAAGCAGAATGCCTTGAAGGAAACCAATTTCGTCTATGCCTTCAAATGCCCACTTGGGGACTGTAAGCCCCAAAGAACTCAGTATATAGGCAAGACGACACCGTCTCTTTCCAGGCGATTAACAATGCATAAGCAACAGGGCTCCATTAAGGAACATATAATCTCTTCCCATAACCAAACCATCGCCAGAGAAATCCTAGTAAACAACACAGAAATCATCGATAGATACAGCGATAGCAGGCGGCTTGACGTTTGCGAGGCACTACACATCAAGAAGTCAACACCAGCAATCAACAGCCAATTATTGCACAACTATATTCTACCCACCTCAAGACTCCGCTCCAATATAGAAGCATCAAGAAATATGGACCAATAGGCTTTCTACAAACACTTCTATTCAATACCCATTGTTTCTGTTCTGTCTTGTGTTGATACTTTTAATACCCTATTAATATCCCCTCTTGTTCTGTCTTGTGTTAATGCCACATCACCCCTCCCACCTCACTCAAATGTAGATATAAAATCAGAGATACGTAAGTTCTAATCAGTTGTGTATTTGTGAAGTCTTTGAAAATGTAATAAGTTTTACGAAACGCGCCCGTGTCGCGTCAGACTAGAAATAAAAATGAATTTTGGAGAAGTGATTTTTTTATTTACCTCCAACAGTGAGGCGTAATGTACGAAAGATTGAGAAAATTCGTGTTAGAATTATTAATCTTACTTTTTCGGTCATATTTAATAATATATGTCTACAGGAAAGACTGCTACCAAAATATACTAATATATACATATATATATATAAATGGAAATGTTCGTTTGTTCAAAATCCCTAATCTCCGAAAGTACTTCACCGATTTCTTTGAAATTTGCACAACGTTCCATTCGCATCCGAGCAGGTTTTTATATACACACTATATAAGTGTCACGTCTGTAACGGTAAAAAAACAAGCTTTTTCTGAAAAATTGGGTTTCACATGTGTTTTTTATGTGATGGAAATCTTCGAAACCTCTTTACCAGGGTAACTAAAAACGGGTAGGCCAAGTCGTGACCGTTGGAAAAAGCAAAACGGTCACGACTTGGCCTACTCTCCACTACTAAATTAAATTTTGACAACGTTGCATTTGAATAGGCACGTCTTTTTATATATCTACTATATACATGCCTCACCTGTGACAGGAAAAAAAACATGCTTTTTTTTTAAAAACAGCGCCATCTGTTGGACGTAAGGCCAACACACGCTGTAATCTTCAAAAGTTCTTCACTAATTGCTTTGAAATTTTGACACAACGTTGCATTCGAAAGTGCGCATGTTTTTATATACCTACTATATAGATGCCACATCTGTGACATGTAAAAAAATATGCTTTTTTTGAAAAACAGTGCCATCTGATGGACATAAAATCAACACATGCTATAATAAATATATCACGATTCCATTTCAATGTTTCCAATTGCTTTGTTAAATTGAATTTTCGTAGATTTCGATTTCTTTTCATTTCGATTTTAATAATTTTGTGTGACATTGCTTTGGAATGGAATTGAGCTTTGTCGATTGATCTGTGTTTGAATTGAAATATTTCGTTGATATTTTTTTAAAACAAGAAAATGGACAACGCGTTTATTTCACAGCTGCAATTGTGCAACAAACAGCTATGAATCCACAGACTACAGTGCTAACTGCTTTCTTCATGTTATGTCAGAATGACACATTTGTAAAAACATTGCTGTATTCGGTATTGCCTACTACTACACAAACGAGGAGAGCGAATCAACGGACAACCCGAGCATATTCAAACAGAATACGATAGGCAGACTGTATTCTGTGCATCCCAATTGAGGTGAATGCTTCGTTCTTTGCAAGCTGTTGGTAAATGTGCCCGGTCCAACGTCTTTCCAGCAATTGAGATTTGTCAACGCCGTTACACATGCCATTTTCCGTATTGCATGTCAAGCTCTGAATTTATTGGAGAAGGACCGACACTGGGATGTATGCATTAATGACGCGTCCAACACGTCGCATCCAAATCAAATTCTTGCATTGTTTGCAATCATATTGACCACCGGCTCTCCTTCATTTCCAGAGTTATGGGAGAAATATAAGTCGCACATGGCTGAAGATATTGTCCGTCGAATACGCAAGGAAAATTCAAATATGCACATGGATTTCAGAGCAGAAATCTACAACGAAGCGTTAATAATGATTGAAGATTTGTATTTAGAAATCGCGAACAAAATTCTCAATCAATTGGGAATGAATCGATCTGCTGCTGCTTCGTTCGATGTAGAATTCCGCCATGACAATTACAGTACGGGTGATCTGTTGTCGTATGTGCAATCAAATATTCCTACGCTAACGCTTGAGCAGAAATGAACTAAAGATCAAATAATTGTCAATAACGGGCTTGCAGAAATCTTCTTAGATGCGCCAGGAGGAACTGGTAAAACTTTCATAATTAGATAGGTTCTGGCAGCAATTCGATCCCAAAATGGCATACCCTAAGTTCTTTCGTCATCCAGAATAGCTGCGACATTGCTACCAGGTGGAAGAACTGATCATTCTGCTTTGAAATTGCCATTGAACATGCAATTCATTGAAGTTCCCACGTGCAACATTTCCAAAGCATCCAGCATGGGGAAAAGTATTCCAGAAATGCAAACATATTGTTTAGGATGAATGCACAATGGCCCACAAAAAATTGCTCGAGACTCTTGATCGACCATTGCAAGATTTGCATGGAAACATCAGACCATTTGGGAACGCATTAACATTGCCTGCAGGAGATTTCAGTCTAACATTGCCTGTAATTCCTCGATGGATACCAGTGGACGAAATAAATACCTGCCTGAAATACTATACTTTTTGGTGCCAGGTAAAGACGTTAAAATTAAGTACAAATATGCATGTCCAGCTGCAAAACGACCCATCAGCTCAGATATTCTCACATCAGTTGCTGGAAATTGGGAACGGAAACATGCCGGTTTATCTGACTTCAGGACGAATTTCATTGCCTCATAACTTCTACAATTTAGTGACATCAAAAGAAGAATTCATTGAACAATTATTTCCCAATATTCAAACCAATTATACGAATCACAATTGGCTGAGAGAACGAGCGGTTCTTGTGGCCAAAAACAAAGACGTTTACGACCTTAATATTATTCAGTCTAACATTCAAAGCGAAGCAGTCATATGCAAGTCCGTCGACACTGTTGTGGAAGCAGATAAAGCGGTTAATTATGCAACGGAATTTTTTAATTCACTCGATCAGCCAGGGATACCATCGTACGTACTGCATTTGAAAATCGGCGTGCCAATTATGTTGCGAAATACCAACCAGCCAAAGCTATGTAACGGAACGCGGCTTGCTGTAAAAAAATTAATCAGCAACGACGTAGAAGCAACAATCTTGAGAGGATCTTTCAAAGGTGAAGATGTCCTCATTCCTCACATTCCTATGATTCCAACTGATATGATATTTCAATTTAAGAGATTGCAATTCCCAATTCGAATGGCGTTTGCAATCACCAACAATAAAGCTTGGGGCAAGTCTTTAGAATCTAATATTTAGATCTAGACACCGATTGCTTCCCACATGGACAGAACAAACAAAATATATTGTATACCCACAAGCATTGTGAAATTAAACTATTGGAAACATGCACGTTCTCTGTTCTTTCTTCTCCAATTTACCAGACTGAGCCACAGCAACGCGAGGCGGGTATAGCTAGTATATTTTATTTATATATATATATATATATATATATATATATATATATATATATATATATATATATATATATATATGTAATAACGTATTACATTTTCAAAGACTCCTTTGAAAATGTAATACGTTATTACGAAACGCGTTCAAGCGTCGCGTCAGACTAGAAATAAAAATGAATTTTTGAGAATTGATTTTTCAATTATCATCGACAGTAAAAAGAAACATAAGAAATATTGAGAAAATTCGTGTTAGAATTATTAATCTTACTTTTTTCGGTCATATTTATTTACATATATATATATATATATATATATATATATATATATATATATATATATATATATATATATATATGTCGTACCTAGTAGCCAGAACGCACTTCTCAGCCTACTATGCAAGGCCCGATTTGCCTAATAAGCCAAGTTTTCCTGAATTAATATATTTTCTCTAATTATTTTCTTTTGAAATGATAAAGCTACCCATTTCATTATGTATGAGGTCAATTTTATTTTATTTGAGTTAAAATTAACGTAGATATATGACCGAACCTAACCAACCCTACCTAACCTAACCTAACCTATCTTTATAGGTTAGGTTAGGTTAGGTTGCCGAAAAAGGTAGGTTAGGTAGTCGAAAAACAATTCATGAAAACTTGGCTTATTAGGCAAATCGGGCCTTGCATAGTTAGTGAGTTCTGGCTAATCGGGCCTTGCATAGTAGGCTGAGAATGTGCGTTCTGGCTACTAGGTATGACATATCATATATATATATAATAGGCAAATCGGGCCTTGAATATATATATATATAAATAAAAATGGAAATGTACGTTTGTTCAAAATCGCTAATCTCCGCAAGTTCTTCACCGACTGCCTTGAAATTTTCACACAACGTTCCCTTCGTATCCGAGCGGGATTTTATGTACATATTATATATATTGTCACGTCTGTGACGGGAAAAAACATGCTTTTTTTTTAAAAGCTTTTTTTTTTTTAGTTTTTCATGTGAGGGAAATCATTGAAAAATCTTTACCGATTGCTTTGAAATTTTGACACAACACTGCATTCAAATAGGCGAGAGTTTTAATATGCCTACTATATACATGCCTCACCTGTGACAGCAAAAAACATGCTTTTTTTGGAAAAACAGCACCTTCTGTTGGACGTAAGAGCAACACACGCTGTAATCTCCGAAAGTTCTTCACCGATTGCTTTGAAATTTTGACACGTTCCATTCGAATAGGTGCATGTTTTTATATACATACTAATTAGATGCCACACCTTTGAAAGGTAAAACATGCATTTTTGGAAAAACAGTGCCATCTGTAGCAAATAAGAGAAACACACGATATACAAAATATGTTACCATTCTGTTTCAATGTTTCTGATTGCATTGATAAATTGAATTTTCATAAATTTTGATATATTTTCATTTTGATTCAATTATTTTGTGAGACGTTGCGTTGGAATTGAGCTGTATTGTTTACCCATGAAATGAACAGTATGTAAAGCTTGTTTGTTTGTTTTTTCATTTTTATCATTTCGTTTTTTACCTGTTCTTCTTATCTTTCAGTGCAATTGGTGGTGAATTTGAGCTTTGTCAACTGATCTGCGTTTGATTTGAAATATTTCGTTAGTATTTTTTGTTTTTGCTTTGAAAACAAGAAAATGGACAACACGTTTATTTCACAGCTGCAAATGTGTAACAGCTATGAATCCACCGGCTATAACGTTAACTGCTTTATGTCAAAATGACGCATTTGCGAAAACACTGCTGTATTTGGAAATAGCTATGTATTACACATGGAATGCCAGTAGAAAATCATTTGAACCACGCAAACGAAGAGACCGAGGTGACGGACAACCTGACATATTCAAATAAACTACGATAGGCAGACCGTACATCCCAATCAAGTTGAATGCTTCTTTCTTTGCATGCTGTTGGTAAATGTGCCTGGCCTAATGTCTTTCTAGCCATTGATATTTGTCAACATCGTAACACATGCCACTTACCGTAGTGCATGACAAGCTCGGAATTAATTGGAGAACGACCGACACTGGGATGTATGCATTTATGACGAGTCCAATACGTCACATCCAAATCAAATTCATGCATTGTTTGCAATCATATTGACAGCCTGGTCTCCTTCATCTCCAACAGAGTTATGGGAGAAATATAAATCGCACATGGCTGAAGATATTATCCGTCGAATACGAAGGAAAATTCATATATGAACAGGGATTTCACAGCAGAAATCTACAACGAAGCTTTGATAATGATTGAAGATTTGTGCTTAGAAATCGCGAACAAAGTTCTAAATCAATTGGAAAAGCCATCACCGAATCAATCTGCTGCTGCTTCGTTCGATGTAGAATTGCGTCGTGAACAAAATTACAACACAGGTGATCTGTTGTCGTATGTGCAATCAAATATTCATAAGCTAACGCTTGAGCAAAAAACATTTACAATCAAATAATTAAAACTGTCAATAACGGGTTTGGAGAAATCTTCTTAGATGCGCCAGGAGGAACTGTCAATCCTTCCTAATTAGATTGATTCTGGCAGCATTTCGATCCCAAAATGGTATAACCTTAGCTCTTGCATCATCCGGAATAGCTGTGACATTGTTACCAGGTGGAAGAACTGCTACTTCGATTTGAAATTGCCATTGAACATGCAATTCTTTGAATCTCCCACGTACAACATTTCAAAAGCATCCGGCATGGGAAAAGTATTGCAGAAATGTAAACTTTTTGTTTGGGATGAATACACAATGGCCCACAAAAAATCGCTCGAGGTTCTTGATCGATCATTGCAAGATTTGTGTGGAAACATCAGACCATTTGGGAACGCATTAATATTGCTTGCAGGAGATTTCAGGCAAACATTACCTGTAATTCCTCGATACAAGTCCGTCGACACTGTTGAGGAAGCAGATGAATCGATTAGTTATCCAACAGAATTTTTGAATTCACTCGATATGCCAGGGATACCACTACATGTACGGCAACTGAAAATCTGCGAGCCAATTATCATGTTCGAAATATTAATGAGCTAAAGCTTTGCAACTACACGCGCCTTGCAGTTAAACATTAATCAGCAACGTCGTAGATGCAACAATCTTAACAGGACCTTTCAAAGGTCAAGATGTCCTCATTCCTCGCATTCCTATGATTCCAACAGATATGCCATTTCAATTTAAGATTTTGTAATTTTCAATTCGATTGACATCTGCAATCACCATCAACAAAGCTCAGGGGCCAATCTTTAGAATTATGCAGTTTATATCTAGACATGGAATGCTTCTCAAAGGGACAATTATAATTTGCGTGTTCTAAAGTTGGTAAACCAGACAATCTCTATCTCCACAGACAATGAAACAACAAAAATATTGTATACTCGCAAGCATTGTGAAATTAAACATATTAGAAACGTGCACTTTCTCTTTTCTGCCTTTACCATTTAACCAGACTGAGCCACAGCAACACGTGGCGTGTACAGCTAGTCTATATAAATAAAAATGGAAATGTTCATTTGTTCAAAATCGCTAATCTCTGAAAGTTCTTCACTGATTGCTGTGAAATGTTTACATACCGTTCCATTCGCATCCGAGCAGGTTTTTACATACAAACTATATAAGTGTCACGTCTGTGACGGGAAAAAACATTCATTTTTTGAAAGACTGTTTTTAATGTGTTTTTTATGTGAAGGAAATCCTCAAAACCTCTTTACCTATTGCTTTGAAATTTTGACAAAACGTTGCATTCTAAAAGGCGAGTGTTTTTATATACATACTCTATACATGCCTCACCTGTGAAAGGAAAAACTTTTTTTTTTTTTTTTTTAAAGAGCCATCTGTTGGACGTTAGAGCAACACACGCTGTAATCTCCGAAAGTTCTTCACCGACTGCTTTGAAATTTTGACACAATGTTCCATTCGAATATGCGCGTGTCTTTATATACCTAATATATAGATGCCACATCTGTGACAGGTAAAAACATGTTTTTTTTTAAATTAGTACCATCTGTTGCACTTAAGAGCAACATTCGCAATACTAAATATGTTACAATTCCATTTCAATGTTTAAAATTGCATTCATAAATTGAATTCTCATAGATTTCGATTTATTTTTATTTTGATTTAATTATTTTGTGTATAATTGCACTGGAATTGAGCTGTGTTTTTACCATACGAGTAAAGTATAGTTAAGTATAAGTATAGATGCCACACTTGTGACAGGTAAAACCATTTTTTTTTATAAAGCAGTGCCATCTGTTGCTCACAAGAGCAACATTTACAATACTAAATATGTTACAATTCCATTTCAGTGTTTCCGATTGTATTGATAAATTGAATTTTCAAAGATTTCGATTTATTTTCATTCATTTAATTATTTTGTGTGACAGTGCATTGGAGTTGAGCTGTGTTGTTTACCATACCGTTCATTTCGTGAGTATAGTTTATTTGTTATTTTTTCATTGCTTTTCATTTCATTTTTTAACTGCTATTCTTATTTTTCAGTGATGGGAACATCAGATCATTTGATGTTCCCAATTTTCTGATAAGAAAATCATATCAGATTATTTGAGAATGCATCGGACGAGGGAGTGGGGAGGACGAGGGGAAGGCAGTGAGGGATGGTGGGGTGAATGAGGGGATTGGGGAGGGGGAAATGGTAGGGAGGGAAAGGGGATGGCGGAGTGGGAGATGATGGGGAGGACGAGGGGACGGTGGAGTGGGTTATCGTGGGGAGGACGAGGGGAAGGGAGAATGGGATTGGTTGGGAGGACGAGGGGACGGGGGAAGGTTGCTGTGGCGTTGCTGAGCCACAGCAACGCGTGGCCGGGTACAGCTAGTATATATATAAAAATGGAAATGTTCGTTTGTTCAAAATCGCTAATCTCCTAAAGTTCTTCACAGATTGCTTTGAAATTTTCACACAATGTTCCATTCGCATCCGCGCTGGGTTTTTTTTATACATATTATATTAATGTCATGTCTGACAAAAAAACATACTTTTTAAATTAAAAACTTGAAGAAAATTGAATATACAGATGAACAATGTTACCGTTATTCAAGTTCTTCACACAATAACCTGCACCACACACTGTTCACAGGAGCAAGACAGTCCACTGGGACTAAGGTCCACGAAGGAATATGAAACAATAAGCTGCAGCAACACTCACCTCTGTCTTACGTACACCGTCCTCCCTGAAAATATAAAATGATCATAACTAAATATATTATAGTTCGATTACATTTGAATAGTAATTACTAAGGCGGGTTTTGCTGGTCTTCCAGTCCCCGCAGAGAACCCCACATCGTGACAATGTGTTTCATTATGTACATCATCATTACCACAGTTACCACATTTAGGGTGAAGCTATCTCAACCCTGAGAAAAGTTAAGTGG
>NW_025567794.1:0-58736 GCF_020424385.1 Procambarus clarkii
AGTATGGTGAGGAAGGACTCCTCCTCCTCCAGTATGGTGAGGAGGAAGGACTCCTCCTCCTCCAGTATGGTGAGGAAGGACTCCTCCTCCTCCAGTATGGTGAGGAAGGACTCCTCCTCCTCCAGTATGGTGAGGAAGGACTCCTCCTCCTCCAGTATGGTGAGGAAGGACTCCTCCTCCTCCAGTATGGTGAGGAAGGACTCCTCCTCCTCCAGTATGGTGAGGGAAGGACTCCTCCTCCTCCAGTATGGTGAGGGAAGGACTCCTCCTCCTCCAGTATGGTGAGGAAGGACTCCTCCTCCTCCAGTATGGTGAGGGAAGGACTCCTCCTCCTCCAGTATGGTGAGGGAAGGACTCCTCCTCCTCCAGTATGGTGAGGGAAGGACTCCTCCTCCTCCAGTATGGTGAGGGAAGGACTCCTCCTCCTCCAGTATGGTGAGGGAAGGACTCCTCCTCCTCCGTATGGTGAGGAGGGACTCCTCCTCCTCCAGTATGGTGAGGAAGGACTCCTCCTCCTCCAGTATGGTGAGGAAGAACTCCTCCTCCTCCAGTATGGTGAGGAAGGACTCCTCCTCCTCCAGTACGGTGAGGAAGGACTCCTCCTCCAGTATGGTGAGGAAGGCCTCCTCCTCCTCCAGTATGGTGAGGAAGGACTCCTCCTCCTCCAGTATGGTGAGGAAGGACTCCTCCTCCAGTATGGTGAGGAAGGCCTCCTCCTCCTCCAGTATGGTGAGGAAGGACTCCTCCTCCTCCAGTATGGTGAGGAAGGACTCCTCCTCCTCCAGTATGGTGAGGAAGGACTCCTCCTCCAATATGGTGAGGAAGGACTCCTCCTCCTCCAGTACGGTGAGGAAGGACTCCTCCTCCTCCAGTATGGTGAGGAAGGACTCCTCCTCCTCCAGTATGGTGAGGAAGGACTCCTCCTCCTCCAGTATGGTGAGGGAAGGACTCCTCCTCCTCCAGTATGGTGAGGAAGGACTCCTCCTCCTCCAGTATGGTGAGGGAAGGACTCCTCCTCCTCCAGAGGGAAGGTATGGTGAGGGAAGGACTCCTCCTCCTCCAGTATGGTGAGGAAGGACTCCTCCTCCTCCAGTATGGTGAGGAAGGACTCCTCCTCCTCCAGTATGGTGAGGAAGGACTCCTCCTCCAGTATGGTGAGGAAGGACTCCTCCTCCAGTATGGTGAGGAAGGACTCCTCCTCCTCCAGTATGGTGAGGAAGGACTCCTCCTCCAGTATGGTGAGGAAGGACTCCTCCTCCAGTATGGTGAGGGAAGGACTCCTCCTCCTCCAGTATGGTGAGGAAGGACTCCTCCTCCTCCAGTATGGTGAGGAAGGACTCCTCCTCCTCCAGTATGGTGAGGGAAGGACTCCTCCTCCTCCAGTATGGTGAGGAAGGACTCCCGCTGCAGCCTGTAAGTCACTGTACCTTCACCAGGCGTCTGGTGAAGGAACTTCCACACTATATATTGCTCGACAACTTTCATATTCAACATTTGAAGACTCGTCTCGGGAGATATATTTTGAACTCCACTCTGCATCCCCCCCCCCCCACGTCAACCCATAATATCTCCATCACTCCCACATTCTGCCTCCTACCTTCCTTCTTCCTCTCTCCATCAATATCATTCTGTCTCTTTTTTTTTTCATCCTTCATTCTATCTTTTTACTCCAACATTCTGTTTTCTTCTGTATTCTATCTCCTTCCATCCGTCATCCTGTACCTGTCCCTGCCTCTATCCTCTCTCTACTATACGTCAAGTACTAATTGTAATTAAGAAGCATAAAATGCTTATCTACAAACACTAAGACGGTTAGGTTAGGTCGTGGTTTTCTATTCAGTTTTTCAGGTAAACTCAAAATATTCACAATATATTTGACAGTACGGTTTAATACTAAGTGAAAATAAGTACAATTCCTGACTGTTTTGAATAGTACATCGTTATTTTATCTGTTACATTTACTTCCCCATTTTTGGAAGATGGGCTGAAGCACTGGTGAGGTGTTAGCTAGGTGAGTAACTAGGTGAGTACTGGTACAATGTGGTGAGTAACTAGGTGAGTACTGGTACAATGTGCTGAGTAACTAGGTGAGTACTGGTACAATGTGGTGAGTAACTAGGTGAGTACTGGTACAATGTGCTGATTAACTAGGTGAGTACTGGTACAATGTGGTGAGTAACTAGGTGAGTACTGGTACAATGTGGTGAGTAACTAGGTGAGTACCGGTACAATGTGTTGAGTAACTAGGTGAGTACTGGTACAATGTGGTGAGTAACTAGGTGAGTACTGGTACAATGTGCTGAGTAACTAGGTGAGTACTGGTACAATGTGGTGAGTAACTAGGTGAGTACTGGTACAATGTGGTGAGTAACTAGGTGAGTACTGGTACAATGTGGTGAGTAACTAGGTGAGTACTGGTACAATGTGTTGCCCATTGTGGAGAGCTCTTGACCCATACTCACCAGAGCCTACAGTCACGTGACCCGCGCTCTCAGGTCACGTGACTGCTTTCGCCGATTCATTCAGATTCGTCTAATTGTTTACTATTGATGTAATTGGTTCGTTAAAGGTTTATGTAGGTATAATTTGTGGGGATGTGAGTGTGGGGGGGGGGGAAGTGTATTCACCTAGTTGTGCTTGTGGGGGTTGAGCTCTGGCTCTTTCCACCCGCCTCTCAACTGTCAATTAATCAATTTTTTTTTATTTGTTTCCACACACACACACGCACATACACACACGCACACACACACACGCACACGCACACACACAGAAGATTAGATTTTGCTTGAATTGGATGTGACAAAGGCTATAGGCCCGCATGGAATATCGCCATGGATACTAAAGAAAGGAGCAGAAGCACTGTGCCTGCCACTCTTCATAGTGTATAACAAATCAATGGTAACAGAAGAACTGCCAAAAATGTGGAAGACGGCTAATGTAGTCCCGATATACTAGAAGGGGGATAGACAGGAGGCACTGAACTACAGGCCAGTGTCCCTACCTGCATACCATGCAAGCTGATGGAGAAACATTGTCCGAAAAAAGCTAGTGGAACATCTGGAGCGAAGGAACGTTGTAACACAGCATCAACAATGGGTTCAGGGATGGCAAGTCCTGCCTCACAGGGTTACTTGAATTCTACGACCAGACAACAAAATCAGGCAAAAAAGAGAGGTGTGCACAGACCGCATATTTTTTGGATTGCCAGAAAATCTTTGACACAGTATGACACAAGAGGCTAGTGCAAAAACGCTGGAAATGCAGGCAGGAGTGAAAGGGAAGTACTCCATGGGATAAGGGAGTACCTAAGCAACAGAAGACATCGAGTCACTGTGAGGGTGAGTGTCTCAGATTGGCGAGACGTCACCAGTGGAGTCCCACGCAGTTCAGTCTTTGGACCTATACTGTTTCCTGATATATGTGAAAGATCTCCCAGAGGGTATAGCATCGTTCCTCTCATTGTTTGCCGATGATGCAAAAATTATGAGGAGGATTGAAACAGAGAATGATAGGAGAAGGGTTACAAGATGATCTAGACAGACTGAATTAATGGTCCACAATGGGCTACTAAAGTTCAACCCGAGTAAAGGCGAGGTACTGAAACTAGCGGGGAAACAGGAGGCCAGACACAGGATACCGAATATGAGATGAAGTACTTCATGAAACGGACAGAGAAAGATCTAGGAGTTGATATCATCACGAACTGTCTGCTGAAGCCTTAGAGACAATTCTATAACCAATGTCCAGCGATGTGTCAATATTTCATTCAAAATGATCTGCTACCAGAAATTTTAGCCAAATATCCCCAGTTTGCTAACTGTAGGTAGTACTGAGTGATTATAACCCACCACCGCTGCCCATGGATGGGGGGGGCGGTGTGTGCAGGACAAACATATAATTTTGACACTAGTCTCCATATATGTCAGTTGCCTAATTTAGAACCTGTACTTGAGGTCGATCTCGAACCCATGTTGATGTGACGACGATTATATTGAATTTTGTAACAAGCTCATCAAGATTGTAACTTGCTTAGCTAAATGAATTGTGGGGTTCAGTCCCTGAGCCCATTTCTGTGCCTCTGTAAACCCTTTCCACTACCGCCCACAAGATGGGTATGGGGTGCATAATAATTGAACTAAAACTAACTAACTGAAGCCCACAAGAGAATTACACCTGTGGCATATGCGAGGTGGCTAACATCAGACCTGCCTTCAGGAAACTGTGTAAGGAATCATCACAAACCGTGTATAGCGCATAGCAAGACCAATTGGAGTATGCGGCACCCAGCATGGAGCCCGTACCTTGTCAAGCACAAGACGAAGCTGGAAAAGTTCAGAGGTATGCCACTAGACTGGTCACAGAACTAAGAGGCATGAGTTAAGAGGAAAGGCTGCGGCAATTGCACCTCACGACACTAGAAGACAGAATAGTAAGAGTCACTGATTAACATATGATCACTACCCACAAATATCTTAGAAATTTACAGGGTAGACAAGGATAAACTATTCAACACGGGCGGTACGCGAACAAGGGGACACAGGTGGAGACCGAGTACCCACATGAGCCACAGAGACGTTAGAAAGAACTTTTTCAGTGTCAGAGTAGTTAGTAAATGGAATGCATTAGGCAGTGATGTGGTGGAGGCTGACTCCATTCACAGTTTCAAATGTAGATATGATAGAGCCCAGTAGGCTCAGGAATCTGTACATCAGTTGATTGACAGTTGAGAGGCGGGACCAAAAAGCCATAGCACAACCCTCGCAAGCACAACTAGGTGAATACTCCCAGGAAGCAGCCCGTACCAGTTGTCTAATTTCTAGGTACCTATTTACTGCTAGGTAACAGGAGCATGAGGGCGAAAGAAACTCTGCCCATTTGTTTCCGCCATCGCCGGGGGATTGATCCCCGGACCCTAGGATTACGAATACCGAGCGCTGTCCACTCAGCCGTCAGGCTCCCTACAGGTCAGGGGGTCTGTTGTGAAGTGTGTACTCACCTAGTTGTGCTTGCGGGGGTTGAGCTCTGGCTCTTTGGTCCCGCCTCTCAACTGTCAATCAACAGGTTCGGCGGTGTGTGTGTGGGTAGGGGGTATGGGGCTGTTTGTGGGGGTGGGGTTGTGTGGGGGGAGGCGTGGGGGAGGGGGAGTGTGTGCCCCCCAACACGTGGCCGGTGGTCACGTGTTGGGGAGACACAACACAAGCACACTGACGTCATCAACATGGCTGATTTGACCTTGTTTCGAGGGTGTTGGAGAGCTGCGCCGAGATGTGCGATATTACGCTCTCCCAGACACCAATATGGGGGGAGAGGGAGGGGGTTTATGGAACGGAGGGGGGGGGGGGGAGGAGGGAGCCAGCCCCCCCCCCCCATAACACATATTTACAATAACAACACACTAATCTTCGACCAGTAACACTGTCAACCCGTTCTCGCAAATTTAATAAGTCAATATTGACTTATTAAATATGTGCATAGGTGACATACTTAACATAATAGATACCCTTCAAAAGATTCATAGAAAACACCGACCTTACCTAACCTTGTTAGTATCTTAAGATAAGCATCTTATTGCTTCATAATTACAATTATTACCTAACCTATAATAGGTATAGGTTAAGTAATAATTGTAAATACGAAGCAATAAGATGCTTATCTTAAGATACTAACAAGGTTAGGTAAGGTCGGTGTTTTCTATGAATCTTTTTAAGGGTATCTATTATGTTTAGTATATCACCTATGCACGTAGTTAATAAGTCAATATTGACTTTACGAATTTGCGAGAACGGGTTGATCCCTCTACCCCTCACCCCCCCCTGCCCCTCCCTCCCCCCCCTCCCCTGCCCCCTCCCTCCCCCCCCTCCCCTGCCCCTCCCTCTACCTCACCCCCCTGCCCCCTCCCTCTACCTCACCCCCCTGCCCCTCCCCTCCCTCCCCTGCCCCTCCCTCCCCCCCTCCCGTGCCCCTCCCTCCCCCCTCCAGTGCCCCTCCCTCTACATCCCCCTCAGCCCCTCCCTCTACCCCCCTGCCCCTCCCTCTACCCCCCCAGCCCCTCCCTCTACACCCCCCTGCCCTTCCCTCCACCCCCCCCGACAAGCTGCAGCACTATTCCACTATAATGTTCTGTCCCCTCACTGCCTTACCCCACCTCCCCTCCCCACATCCCCCCATTCCTAAACCCATACCTCCAAAACACATTGATCCACCCCCCCCCCTGCCTCCCTCACCTCTACTGAGGTCCCCCTCGTACCTCAAGTGTGACCTTGACCGAGGTTCACAGGCAGTCTTGACTACTGGGGCGGGGGGTCGACCTCCAGCCTGGGAGTTCCTCTCTATTCCCCCCCCCCCTTCCCCCCTTCTTCTCCCCTCTCCCCTCACTAGCCTCTCTCCCTCCCTCTCCCCTAGCCCTTCCCTCGCGCTCTCTCTCTCTCTCTCTTCCATGTCTATCTAACTCCCAGTAATATCTTATAGTGAAGGATTTGCTTTCTTGTGTAGTCTGAGTCCTCTACTACTGATATTACTTCACTGCCTCTCTCTCTCTCCCTCTCTCTCTCTGACTCTCCCTCTCCTCCCTTCTCTCTCTCCTCTCTCCTCTCTCTCTCTCTCTCTCTCCTCTCTCTCCTCTCCCTCTCTACTCTCTCTCTCTCTCTCTCTCCCTCTCTCCCTCCCTCCCTCTCGCCCTCTCTCCCTCTCTCACTCTCTCTCTCTCTCCCTCTCTCCCTCTCTCCTCTCTCTCTCTCTCCCTCTCTCTCCCTCTCTCTCTCCCTCTCTCTCTCCCTCTCTCTCCCCCTCC
The DNA here is from genome assembly GCF_020424385.1 of Procambarus clarkii. NCBI lineage: Eukaryota > Metazoa > Arthropoda > Malacostraca > Decapoda > Cambaridae > Procambarus > Procambarus clarkii. Next base: position 6,791 of record NW_025567794.1, read on the forward strand.
TCCTCTCCCTGGCCCCAGGCCACTCTCTTTTCAGCTGGCTGCCATCTTTAAGGTCGGCGACCCCGCGGCTTTGTGCCACGAAGAGAGAAAATTCTCGGTAGTTTTTGAGCGTGTGGCCAAAGCCAGTAACGGAGGACACATATTTTTGGGGGGCGTGGATGATAATTTCTCTCGCGTAACTTTCAATTCAACAACACCTGTCTAGTTAATGACCAATTGCAGGTGTTGACCCACGCAACACCTGCCAGCATTACTGGCTTAGCGGAGACTATTGTTCTCACGACTTGGGGGGACCAGGTAACGTGCTTTGGGTTCCGTGACTATCTTGTGGAGGGGTCTTGAGGCCCATTGTTTCCCGCCTGAAGGGGACTCTTGTGCGCTCGCCTGCAAGAGTCAGCGTGCGAGGAGCGGCGTGTTGAGTGTGTTCCCGGCCAGAGTGTGCGTGCGTCCTGTCAACAGTCACGCCAGTACAGTCCGGTCAGGTCCAGTCAGTCAGCCGTCGGGGGCACTATACGCTGCAACAGTGAAGATAAAGTCACTATAACTGTCCCCAGGACGGAAGTTGTGCAGCACGAAGCTTGGCGCTCCCAGGGTAAGGCGTGCCAACCTTACCGTAGACGACAGGCGTACCAACCCTCCTCCCCCCCCCCCAGCCAACATGCACGCATGCAGGCTGACACGCACACTACGCTCGCGCGCACGCACGTACACACAAACTCCAGACACCCACATAAACAAGGTAACTTCAGCGGCATATAAAAAAATGACAAACATTAGAATATCATCCAAAACCTAAAAAAAAAACTGAAGGCAACCTACACAACCTATGTTAGACCATAACTGACACATGCAGCCCCGGACTGGGATTTCTTGTGAAAAGAAATTGCAAAAGTACAGAAGCTTCCAAGAATATCGGTGTCAGAAATACGAAATCTAAGCTATAACTTAAGGGAACTTGACCTCACTACCCTAAGAGGAAAGAAAACCAAAGGGGATATGATCATAACATACAAGATACTGAGGTCACTAGGCAAGGGAAATAAGGACAGTCTCTTCAGATTGAGAGAAAGCGAGGGTAGAAATAGCCTAAGCTACTCTATCCTTTTGAGATGTAATTTCTTTTCTCAATAAACTTTCTTGAACTGAGAGACAGTAGGACTAGAGGAGACAATGGGAGCTGGATACGACAATGAGGCGAAGGAATATAAGGACATACTCGTACTGTGTACGGTGATCAACAAGTGGACTACTGTGAGCATTGTGGGCAAATGTCCCGCAGGCCAGAGGAACCGTGTCTAACACAGTACACAGTACCTACACAGTATACAGTGTCTAACACAGTGCACAGTGTCTAACAGTGCACAGTGTACAGTGTCTAACAGTGTACAGTGTCTAATAGTGCACAGTGTCTAACACAGTACACAGTGTCTAACACAGTACACAGTACCTACACAGTATACAGTGTCTAACACAGTGCACAGTGTCTAACAGTGCACAGTACCTAACACAGTGTACAGTGTCTAACACAATGCACAGTACCTAACAAAGTGCACAGTACCTAACACAGTGCACAGTACCTATCACAGTGCACAGTTACAAACCCAATAAGAGTTCAGCTGAGATTTAACACGGCAGAAGTTGATAAACGCTTGGAACAGAATCTTACTGATGAGTACACACACACGAGTCTTAAACACCCATACACCGCCATACACCGGCATACACCGCCATACACCGCCATACATCGCCATACACCGCCATACACCGCCATACACCGCCATACACCGCCATACACCACCATACACCACCATACACCGGCATACATCGCCATACACCGCCATACACCGCCATACACCACCATACACCGCCATACATCGCCATACACCGCCATACATCGCCATACACCACCATACACCGCCATACACCGCCATACACCGGCATACATCGCCATACACCGCCATACATCGCCATATACCACCATACACAGCCATACACCGCCATACACCGGCATACATCGCCATACAGCACCATACACCGCCATACATCGCCATACACCGGCATACATCGCCATACACCGCCATACATCGCCATACACCACCATACACCGCCATACATCGCCATACATCGCCATACACCGCTATACACAGCCATACACCGCCATACATCGCCATACATCACCATACACCGCCATACATCGCCATACACCACCATACACCGCCATACACCACCATACACCACCATACACCACCGTACATCGCCAAACACCACCATACACCGCCATACACAGCCATACACCGCCATACACCGGCATACATCGCCATACACCGCCATACATTGCCATACACCACCATACACCGCCATACACCACCATACACCGCCATACACCGCCATACACAGCCATACACCGGCATACATCGCCATACACCGCCATACACCGCCATATACCGCCATACACCGCCATACACCGGCATACACCGGCATACATCGTCATACACCGGCATACATCGCCATACATCGCCATACACCGCCATACACCGCCATACACCGCCATACACCACCATACACCACCATACACCACCGTACATCGCCAAACACCACCATACACCGCCATACACAGCCATACACCGCCATACACCGGCATACATCGCCATACACCGCCATACATTGCCATACACCACCATACACCGCCATACACCGCCATACACCACCATACACCGCCATACACCGCCATACACAGCCATACACCGGCATACATCGCCATACACCGCCATACACCGCCATATACCGCCATACACCGCCATACACCGGCATACACCGGCATACATCGCCATACACCGGCATACATCGCCATACACCGCCATACACCGCCATACACCGCCATATACCGCCATACACCGGCATACACCGCCATACACCGCCATACACCGCCATACACCGGCATACATCGCCATACACCACCATACACCACATACACCGCCATACACCGCCATACACCGCCATACATCGCCATACATCACCATACATCACCATACATCGCCATACACCGCCATACATCACCATACACCGGCATACATCACCATACATCGCCATACACCGCCATACATCACCATACACCGGCATACATCGCCATACATCGCCATACACCGCCATTCACCACCATACACCGCCATACATCACCATACACCGGCATACATAGCCATTCACCGCCATACACCACCATACACCGCCATACACCGCCATTCACCACCATACACCGCCAACAGTCCCCCACAGCTGCAGGTCCGTCAGCGTTGACACAGTTCCCCACAGCTGCAGGACCGTCAGCGTTGACACAGTCCTCCACAGCTGCAGGTCCGTCAGCGTTGACACAGTCCTCCACAGCTGCAGGTCCGTCAGCGTTGACACAGTCCCCCACAGCTGCAGGACCGTCAGCGTTGACACAGCCCCCCACAGCTGCAGGACCGTCAGCGTTGACACAGCCCCACAGCTGCAGGTCCGTCAGCGTTGATACAGTCCACCACAGCTGCAGGACCGTCAGCGTTGATACAGCCCCCCACAGCTGCAGGTCCGTCAGCGTTGACACAGTCCCCCACAGCTGCAGGTCCGTCAGCGTTGACACAGTCCCCCCCACAGCTGCAGGTCCGTCCACGTTGACACAGTCCCCCACAGCTGCAGTCCGTCAGCGTTGACACAGTCCCCCACAGCTGCAGGTCCGTCAGCGTTGACACAGTCCCCCACAGCTGCAGGTCCGTCAGCGTTGACACAGTCCTCCACAGCTGCAGGTCCGTCAGCGTTGACACAGTCCCCCACAGCTGCAGGTCCGTCACGCGTTGATACAGTCCCCCACAGCTGCAGGACCATCAGCGTTGACACAGTTCCCCACAGCTGCAGGTCCTTCAGCGTTGACACAGTCCCCCACAGCTGCAGGTCCGTCAGCGTTGACACAGTCCCCCACAGCTGCAGGACCGTCAGCGTTGACACAGCCCCCCACAGCTGCAGGTCCGTCAGCGTTGACACAGTCCTCCACAGCTGCAGGTCCGTCAGCGTTGACACAGTCCCCCACAGCTGCAGGACCGTCAGCGTGGACACAGTCCCCCACAGCTGCAGGTCCGTCAGCGTTGACACAGTCCCCCACAGCTGCAGGTCCGTCAGCGTTGACACAGTCCTCCACAGCTGCAGGTCCGTCAGCGTTGATACAGTCCCCCACAGCTGCAGGACCGTCAGCGTTGACACAGTCCCCCACAGCTGCAGGACCGTCAGCGTTGACACAGTCCCTCACAGCTGCAGGACCGTCAGCGTTGACACAGTCCCCCACAGCTGCAGGTCCGTCAGCGTTGACACAGTCCCCCACAGCTGCAGGTCCGTCAGCGTTGACACAGTTCCCCACAGCTGCAGGACCGTCAGCAGGGTGGCCGACGCTGCATTATTCAGGGACAAGACTGATGAGTACTGACAGGGGAAGTATGGTGGCTGGAGACCGTTCAGAGAGCGGAGACCACCACCTCCAGGCTCACGCCTCCACCACTCCCACACCTGAAGCCACATAAAACCACAGTACTGCGGGTGTATTAATCACTGTCACCTCTCCAGTGACAGAGAGACAGACAGACAGACAGAAACCAACACATTCGGACTTCAGAACAACATACCACAGTAATCTGTGGGCGGATACACACGTCGCAAGATAAAACCTGGCGGCCAACGCTGGAACTATCCCTCGTAACATATACAACCTATTATAGGTATAGGTTAAGTAATAATTGTAATTACGAAGCAATAAGATGCTTATCTTAACACACTAAGAAGGTTAGGTAAGGTCGGTGTTTTGTTGCACAGACAGACGGGGGAACGAAAAATTGTACAAATTAGTAGCCATTAATATAAAAAAAACAGCATAAACATTGCACAACAGCACCCGTGGCGGGCACACTCCACATCGGGTACACAGCGTCTGGTCAAATTTTACTACGGGCTCACCATAGCCCGTGCTACTTGGAACTTTGTTCCAGGTAGCGAATCTTTAACAACAATAACAACTTTGTTAAATTTCACGATCGCCCACAACAAGGAGGAACGTACATCAGTCAGAAAGACGAGACCATTCGTAACTAAAAGCCGCCAAAACGAGACCATTCGTAACTAAAAGTCGCCAAAACGAGACCATTCGTAACTAAAAGCCGCCAAAACGAGACCATTCGTAACTAAAAGTCGCCAAAATGAGACCATTCGTAACTAAAAGTCGCCAAAACGAGACCATTCGTAACTAAAAGTCGCCAAAACGAGACCATTCGTAACTAAAAGTCGCCAAAACGAGACCATTCGTAACTGAAAGTCGCCAAAACGAGACCATTCGTAACTGAAAGTCGTCTAAACGAGACCATTCGTAACTGAAAGTCGCCAAAACGAGACCATTCGTAACTAAAAGTCGTCTAAACGAGACCATTCGTACCTACAGGTGGGCATAACGAGTGGGCTGGTATTTACTGGTGGCGTGAAGGAGCGGGGGTCATACCCGAGGGTTACGGAGGTGGTTGGGGAGGTCACACGCCCCCACTTGACACGCTTCACTACTAGAACAATGTAATTAAAGAAACAAACACATGTAATAATAACATGGAAATTGACTTACAAGTTCTTGTGCACTCACCTAGCTGTACTCGCCTAGTTGTGCTTGCGGGGGTCGAGCTCTGGCTCTCTGGTCTTCACAGACGAAGAACACATTGTACCGCACTGAGACATAATCACTTACCACTTGAAACACCCCCAAAGATACGCTACGGCACTTAAATGATTACAAACCTGCTGATGAGTTCACATGTGACACTAAATCCTATATATAGTGTTGATCCAATATCATGATATTCTGTACTCATAACTTGTATCACTAAGTTGTTTAAGATTCGCTACCTGGAGCAAAAAGTTCCAAGTAGCACGGGCTATGGTGAGCCCGTAGTTCACTTTAAGGTAATTCACCTCCCTTTAGGGTATTCTATACCATTAGGCAACCTCTTCTCCCTTTGAATGGGTTTCCTAGTCTCAATAATTGAGTCCCGTACGCAATTGTTAATATTACTGAAGCTTATATGTGAAAACATCATTTGTGTGTTAAAGTAATTTTTTTTTAGCGAGCGTACGAGGTGGTGGTCTGTGGAGTGAGTAGAAACCCGCTAAAGGAGAGCAATCAGCAGAAACAACGCTGTCAGGCCAGTCACGAATATGCGGAAACCCTTCAAAATCTGGCTCAAAGTTCCAAGAGTTTCAGGGCCTCGGGTTGTGGTCCGGGTTATGGGTGGTCCGCGCTGTTCTTCTGACCTTGTGCAAGCTTGACCTCCCGACCCTCAGATCACCTTGATGGCCGGGCGCATACTTCCTTCAAGTTCCTTAAGAACTTGGAAGTTAAGAAGTTCCTTAAGAACTTGTGATTCCCTTGTACAACTTAGGATGTACACTGCATGATACATTCTGTTGATGAACTTGGGAATAACACCCTCCTGCTGTTTCACCCACCTGAGATGAACTTGGTGAGAACAGTTCAGTGTTCCACAGTCCTGAGGTGAACACGCATGAGGAACACCTATGTTCCATGTTCCTGGGGGTCAACCTGTGGGTAGGGAACGATTGTTCCCAGTTCCTAGGGTCAGGGTCAAGTGTTTCTGTAATTAGGAATGAAGCCTCTTACCCATTGGGTACGAAACACTTCCACCTCACCCACTGGGTACGAAACACTTCCACCTCACCCACTGGGTACGAAACACTTCCACCTCACCCACTGGGTACGAAACACTACCACCTCACCCACTGGGTAAGAAACACTTCCACCTCACCCACTGGGTACGAAACACTTCCACCTCACCCACTGGGTACGAAACACTACCACCTCACCCACTGGGTACGAAACACTTCCACCTCACCCACTGGGTACGAAACACTACCACCTCACCCACTGAGTACGAAACACTTCCACCTCACCCACTGGGTACGAAACACTTCCACCTCACCCACTGGGTACGAAACACTACCACCTCACCCACTGGGTACGAAACACTTCCACCTCACCCACTGGGTACGAAACACTACCACCTCACCCACTGGGTACGGAACGCTACCACCTCACCCACTGGGTACGAAACACTTCCACCTCACCCACTGGGTACGAAACACTACCACCTCACCCACTGGGTACGAAACACTTCCACCTCACCCACTGGGTACGAAACACTACCACCTCACCCACTGGGAATATTACGAATGTTTTAATTACTATTCGGGATACGAATGTGTTCGTCACCTTGCTGTCTTCAAGAACACTTCATTGTTTCATTGGATAACGGGACTTAAGTTCAATAGATCATCTTCTGAATAGCACTTTGCTGCCGCCAAGAACCCCATCCCCCCCCCCCCCACACACACACATACACTCACACATTTAGCCAACGCACCCAACACACAAACACACACACACACCTCTCAACCCAAGGACACGGGTTCGATTTCCGGTCGAAATTGAGACAATATGGCAGGTTCTTTCATCTGATGTGTCTGTTCACCTAGCAGTCGACAGGTACCTGGGAGTTAGATAGATGTTATTGAGCGTGTGTGTGTGTGTGTGTGTACTCACCTAATTGTACTCGCCTAATTGTGCTTGCGGGGGTTGAGCTTTGGCTCTTTGGTCCCGCCTCTCAACTGTCAATCAACTGGTGTACAGATTCCTGAGCCTACTGGGCTCTATCATATCTACATTTGAAACTGTGTATGGAGTCAGCCTCCACCACATCACTTCCTAGTGCATTCCATTTATTAACTACTCTGACACTGAAAAAATTCTTTCTAACGTCTCTGTGGCTCATCTGGGTACTAAGTTTCCACCTGTGTCCCCTTGTTCGTGTCCCACCCGTGCTGAAGAGTTTGTCTTTGTCCACCCTGTCAATTCCCCTGAGAATTTTGTAGGTGGTTATCATGTCTCCCCTTACTCTTCTGTTTTCCAGGGATGTGAGGTTCAGCTCCTTTAGCCTTTCCTCGTAGCTCAATTCTCTCAGTTCCGGGACGAGCCTGGTGGCATACCGCTGAATCTTCTCTAACTTTGTCTTGTGTTTAACTAGGTATGGACTCCAGGCTGGAGCTGCATACTCCAGGATTGGTCTTACATAAGTGGTATACAGGGTTCTGAACGATTCCTTACACAAGTTTCTGAAGGCAGTTCTTATGTTGGCCAGTCTAGCATATGCCGCTGATGATATTCTTTTGATGTGGGCCTCTGGGGACAGGTTCGGTGTGATATCAACCCCCAGTGTGTGTGTGTGTGTGTGTGTGTGTGTGTGTGTGTGTGTGTGTGTGTGTGTGTGTGTGTGTGTGTGTGTGTGTGTGTGTGTGTGTGTGTGTGTACTCACCTAGTTGTGCTTGCGGGGGTTGAGCTCTGGCTCTTTGGTCCCGCCTCTCAACTGTCAATCAACAGGTGTACAGATTCCTGAGCCTACTGGGCTCTATCATATCTACACTTGAAACTGTGCATGGAGTCAGCCTCCACCTCATCACTGCCTAATGCATTCCACCTGTTAACTACTCTGCGTGTGTGTGTGTGTGTGGGGGGGGGGGGATGGTTCACCTAAACATAACAATCCTCTACCACCCGAACTACCACAATCAATACTCTCACAACAATCACCATCAATACCCAGAGGTTAAACCTTACGCCAAAATTGGATTACCCTAACTCACTACCATCAATACTACTCCCTCCATCAATGCCACTAACTACATCAACAACAATAACCTGAAATAAAGTTGTACTTGAACAATCATTATACATCAATCAGTGTTACCAATAGTGGAGGTGACTCCTGAGGGCTCAGACATCAATCAGTGTTACCAACGCTGGAGGTGACGCCTGAGGGCTCAGACATCAATCAGTGTTACCAACGATGGAGGTGACGCCTGAGGGCTCAGACATCAATCAGTGTTACCAACGATGGAGGTGACGCCTGAGGGCTCAGACATCAACCAGTGTTACCAACGCTGGAGGTGACGCCTGAGGGCTCAGACATCAACCAGTGTTACCAACGCTGGAGGTGGCGCCTGAGGGCTCAGACATCAACCAGTGTTACCAACGCTGGAGGTGGCGCCTGAGGCCTCAGACATCAACCAGTGTTACCAACGCTGGAGGTGGCGCCTGAGGCCTCAGACATCAACCAGTGTTACCAACGCTGGAGGTGGCGCCTGAGGCCTCAGACATCAACCAGTGTTACCAACGCTGGAGGTGGCGCCTGAGGGTTCAGACATCAGTGTTACCAACGCTGGAGGTGGCGCCTGAGGCCTCAAACATCAACCAGTGTTACCAACGCTGGAGGTGGCGCCTGAGGGCTCAAACATCAACCAGTGTTACCAACGCTGGAGGTGACAGCTGAGGGCTCAGACATCAACCAGTGTTACCAACGCTGGAGGTGGCGCCTGAGGCCTCAGACATCAACCAGTGTTACCAACGCTGGAGGTGGCGCCTGAGGGCTCAGACATCAACCAGTGTTACCAACGCTGGAGGTGGCGCCTGAGGGCTCAAACATCAACCAGTGTTACCAACGCTGGAGGTGGCGCCTGAGGGCTCAAACATCAACCAGTGTTACCAACGCTGGAGGTGGCGCCTGAGGCCTCAGACATCAACCAGTGTTACCAGCCCAGAAGACGTCAATATCAACATTAAAGGGATATATAAACGGATAAATATTGATTAAGAAAATCAATTAAAGATCAATGTTTATACTCAAAAATGGAGCCATGAGGCTATTATGGTTATCTGGAAATATAATTTTTACCGAAACAATTTGGAATTTAAGCTTTAAGGAATTTAAGGAATTTAATTTAAGCAGAATTTGGCTTTAAGAATTGGTTCTTATTCCATTTTATTGTATTTAAATGTATTTATTTAATACTTAATGAAGATTTCAGGTTATTAAAATTGTATTGACGATGTCAAGCTGCTGAAGAATTACTGGGCATATCAAAATATATTTAGCCATAACTAAAGTCGTAAGCTTATTAATAATGCATTATCAATTATCTGGCACAATTTATTGAAGGATTACAAAATAAACTCCGATTTTAAAGCTCGTTATTAATTGATGTATCCAACCTATAATTCGATATTATTTTTTCCCAGGACGGATAAAGCAACGTCTCCTCCATCCTGGGATACCAAAATTCCTGCGCGCGTGTTGCTCCAAGGACATTCACCTGCCTTGTGAGGATCCCTGCCAGCAGCCCTGGCTTCGGCCTCAAACACATCCCCCTACAAACCTAATTTGCTCCTTTTCTTCATGTTAGGAACTGTTTGCTGCTACTTACGGGGGGTTTAATGTTTGTGAGAGTTGTATGTTTGGCTGAGTGTAGATGGGTTAGTGTTGTGGTTGGTGGAGGTGGTTGAGGGAGGTTGAGGCAAGGGTTCGGAGAGCAGCACGGGGCAACTGACCGCGCGGTGGGAGACGGTGAACCGTCTCACAGGCCTGGCGCGCTCGAGCGCTCTCACGCCTGCCTCCTCCAACCCTGCCTCCTCCAACCCTGCCTCTTCCAACCCTGCCTCCTCCAACCCTGCCTCCCTCAACCCTGCCTCCCTCAACCCTGCCTCCCTCAACCCTGCCTCCCTCAACCCTGCCTCCCTCAACCCTGCCTCCTCGATCCTGCCTCCTCGATCCTGCCTCCACGATCCTGCCTCCACGATCCTGCCTCCACGATCCTGCCTCCACGATCCTGCCTCCACGATCCTGCCTCCACGATCCTGCCTCCACGATCCTGCCTCCACGATCCTGCCTCCACGATCCTGCCTCCACGATCCTGCCTCCCTCAACCCTGCCTCCTCAACCCTGCCTCCTCCAACCCTGCCTCCACAACCCTGCCTCCCTCAACCCTGCCTCCTCAACCCTGCCTCCACAACCCTGCCTCCACAACCCTGCCTCCACAACCCTGCCTCCACAAGCCTGCCTCCACAACCCTGCCTCCACAACCCTGCCTCCACAACCCTGCCTCCACAACCCTGCCTCCATAACCCTGCCTCCATAACCCTGCCTCCACAAGCCTGCCTCAAGTCGTAATTCTTGTATCTCAAACCCTTCAGCTCTGGAACTATACTGGTGTGGTGGTATGAGTACCAAGTGAGCAGGGTTCGAATCTTTCTCATGGCTCCAACTTATTGATATCATTGATCATTGATACATTACATTAATGTGATTTAATTGTGTATGTGGTGGTATATCTCTGAACTTTATTGTGAAAGTGGGTCACATTCTACGCTGTCGGTACATTAAGTATCTTACATGTCGTGAACATGTTCCTTCTAAGTCTTCTTTTATCAACCGATGAGAGATTCAGTTCTGTGAGCTTTATGCTGGCATCTCGGCTACTTTAGCAAGTGGTCTGGAGGTAAAGCTTAACAATGTTCTTAAACTGGTTGGTCTTAGATCGTGTGTGTTGTACCGTAGATGTGTGTGTGTGTGTGTACCGTAGATGTGTGTGTGTGTGTGTACCGTAGATGTGTGTGTTGTTATGATCTCAGCCTGCAGGAGAAACGAGTCTCCCTTCTTGAGAGTTATTCAGCAAGCCTGACCTAACTAGAAGGTCTAGCAAGTATTGAGGTGATAACGCATATGTAAAATAGTTGGTTGGATATGTGTAACAGTTTGAGATTATGGGCAATGCAGAAGAAAATAGATAAATGACTGGCTAGGAGATGTGGACATTTTGCTGGAGGCTTGAGGCTCGCTTCTGGAGGACCTTGACCTCACTTGAGTGCCAGACATCGCAGGGGGAAGCCGCGCTTCGTTGAGCTCCCGTCAGAAGGGAACCCCTAGTGATATATCTCTAAGAGAAGAGAAGTGTGCAGACGTGCCAGCTGTGGAATCGAGCTGGGGACGTGTGGTCTCAAGTCGTGGACGATAATTAGTGAATATTAAGCCGCCCGGAGGCATTATTGTGGGCTGTGTGGAGCGCCCTGACCAGGCGCCGTCAGAGGAAAAGCGCCCTCGACCAGTTAATCTGTGGTTTGTTCTTTGGGGAAGAAGTTGCTGAGAACTTCGAAGCCAGCAGAGGAAGTAGCTGATGAGACTCCAAGGTAGTGGAGCAGAGGACCTCGAGCTGTGAGGAGAAGCAGCAGTGAAGAGGAGTGTCACGTGCTTCTGCAGAGGTGGAGAAGTACCACAGTTACTCGAGGAAACTTCATAGTGTGGCAGCCAAGAGAGCTGTGGAGGACCCTAGCAGAAGGGTGAAGCACCGTAGTTGCTCAAGGGAACTTCATGATAGCAGCCTGGAGGAGCTGCAGAGGATCCTGGTAGTGAAGCCCGGAAGAACCTAAGGATATTAGGGTTGTGAACTTCCAGAGGTGGAAGGGGAAGTTCTGGTGGATTACTAGTAGGGAGTTGATAGTGTTTGGTTGTCATTAGCGTGCAAGACGCAGTGAGAGGTGAGTGACTGTTGGCATTCTTGCGTCAAGAAGTTTTTTTATGTTGAAGTATCAATGAACATTTATACTGGTATATGTTATTGCATTCAAATGCTGGTTTTCTATATATATATGTTATCTTGCTGATGGTGCAACAGTGTGTAGGCTTGACCAACTTGAGGAAGTTAATAGTATCAGGTGGTGAACCAGGAGGTAGGATACCACTTGATAAGCTGATAATAGAGTTCTGATGGTATTGGAGTGCAACCTGATTGTGATATTATAGAGTATAGGATTCATTATTATTATATGTGTGTATGTATCGTGTATGTGCTTTGTTCAGTAAATGTGTCACAATTTGCTGGTGTTTGCCCTTGTCCTAGTGAGGCTTCCCAGGAGGTAGTAAAGAAGGAGAGAGAGAGAGAGAAAGAACCATGAACCACTGCTGTGGACAGGGTAGGAGGTAATACTGGTAAGTCATAGGGGGATTGAGGAGATCATATCTCATAAGGAGAGAGTGGGGAGTCACAGCGGCTCGAGTGGGTGTGTGCACGTGACAACGAGGCTAAGTGTTGGAGCCGCATCCCCTGAACGTGTGACGTTGAGCCCCTCTCCAAGAGCCAGAAGCGCCAAGGGTGATCTCCTAGTATAAGCACTCTGCCGAGTTGTGGGTTGGGTTGTCCATAGAGAAGGATCAACGACGACAACACCAACCAACCCACAGTCTATATAAGAAATTGGGGGCCTGTCCGGGATAGTGAACTGACACACCCACACCCTGTCCAAGAGTGGATTTGTACACCCTTGCTGAAATAGATAAACTGTGTGATCGCAGGTGTATACTCTCTCTCTTGGGAAGACTCACAGGACAAAGATGGATAAGGTGCAAGCATTTGTGGAGTCAGGCAAGCCTGAGGACTTAGAAGGTTGCACGAGGGATCAATTGAAACAAATAGCAGAAAAATGTGGCATTAGGTTGAAAGCATCTAAAGTAGCTGGGATGAAGGATGAGATCCTGAGGCAGTTAAGAGCCAAAAGTGAAGCGGCAGAACAAGGAGCCCAGAAAGGAGCTGAAAGTGGAAAGGAGGATGATGGGCAGGATGAAGTGAGATCCCAGGGATCGAGTAGGAGCAGCAAGAGTAGCCGCAGTAGCAGGAGTAGCCGAAATAGGAGCTTGGAGAGATTCCAGTTAGAGCTCCAGATGCAGCAACAACGAGAGGACAAGGAGAGACAGTTCCAGCTGGAAAAGATGAAATTAGAACTCCAGATGAAAAATGAAGCCAGAGAAGGAAAAAGAAAAAACCAGACTGGAAATAGAAAAAGAGAAAGCAAGACTAGAGGTCGAAAAAGAAAAAGCCCAGGTCGAAAAAGAAAAAGCCCAGGTCGAAAAAGAAAAAGAGAGAACAAAACAAATGCAGATAGAAGCGAATAGAACCTTGGCTGAGCAGAGGATTGAACATGGGTTGCCAGAGAGCACCACCCAGGTATCACACCCACCAGAGGTTAGGGTTAGGGAGAAGGACATTCCCTTGTTTGTTCCCGAAGAGGCAGAGAGCTTCTTCGAGCATTTTGAGAAAGTAGCCAGTATCAAGGAGTGGCCACAGGAGGAATGGGCCCAGCTGGTCCAGTTAAGATTGACCGGTGCAGCCAGGGAGGCATACACCCAATTGTCACTGGAAGAGTGCCAGGATTACGCCACAGTAAAGAGCAGCATATTGCGCTCGTTTCAGTTAACCCCAGAAGCTTATAGGAAGCGCTTCAGAGAGATGGTGAAAGTTGGAGCATGTACGTTTGCTGAGACAGCAAGAGATCTGGAAAGACGATTCCAGAAGTGGATTGAGGCTGCTGGAGTTGGATCTTATGCTGACCTGAAGCAACTGATGGTCATGGAGAAGTTCTTGGAGATGATGCATCCCGAAACAAAGTTCAAGATCCAAGAAGCAGGGATAATGGAGGTGAAAGATGCCGCAGATAGGGCGGATATGATTACTGAAGCGTACAAGAGCTTGAGGGAGAACAGAGTGAGAAGTGAGGCGAGATGCAGCAATGGCAGATCCAATGGAGTCTGGGGAGGAAGAAATTATGAGAAACCCAGAAGAGTCTGGGGTGAGAAAAATTTTGATAAATGGGCAGATAAAAGTAAGTACCCTAAAACTCAGAAGAGTAGGTCGCGCACTTCGTCTGAAAGTGAAGATGGAGGAGCTAAACGAGAAACTAATCGTTATCCAGGGAATCAAGAGTCCAGTAAAGCTCCACAGAGTACGAGTAGTACGTCTGGCCCGAGGAACTCCAATACGAGTGGGCAGAGTCAGAGCCGCTTTGGTACATATAGAAGAGACTTTTCCCAGATGAGATGTTACAATTGTAACGGATTGGGTCACGTGATGCGAGATTGTCGGCAGGGCAAGAGAGTTGTGACCCTGGCCATGTGTGACCCCCGAGGTAAATATACTAATGTGTTCCAAGACAAACCACAGAGAGCGAACTTAGTGAACGAGAGGTATAGGCCGTTCATGAGCAAAGGTTGGATCAGAATAGGAGGCCAACCTGAAGTAGAAGTTGGTATCTTAAGAGATACCGGAGCTAATCAGAGCTTGATTACGAGAAGCCTGATTGGGAATGATCGACGGTTAGCTGGCAGGAGTAAGATGAAAGTATATGGGTTATTGTCTGAGAGTGACATGCCCGTATGTACTGTCCAGCTAAGGTCGGAATATGTGTCGGCGGAGGTGATGTTGGGAGTATGCCCCGACATACCTATTCCAGGAGTCCAAGTGATCCTGGGGAATGACTTGTGCGGGACAAAGGTGTTGACAAGAGTCATAGCGGAGACTGTGCCAGAGGAGTGCCCAGAAGGCCACGGCACGGGTGGGACACCTGAGAGTGTGAACCTGACTGACATCCGAGGGGATGAGTCAGGAGACCGCCAAGCCATTGAGTACCCTGTCTCGGTAGTGACGAAGGCAGAGGTGGCCGACGAGGAAGACACTGGAGAAGGTGAGACAGTGTCGATTCAACCAGTGGAAGATATCGATGTAGATATAGCATGGCTGTTTGATGAAGGTCCAGCCCAGAAAAATGAAGTCTCGGTGAGGTCAAAAGTGAAGATGGCCCAGCCGAAGAAGAATACTGTGAAGGGAGTTGACCTGAAGAGAGCCCAGACTGCTGAAATTGAGAGTCGGAAGGCGAATGCAACTGTGCTGAGTAGGAATGAGGAAGGATGTGGACAGACTGAAGACGGGAATAGAGCGTCAAGTGGTCCACGAGCACAGAGGCATATGGATAGTGGAGTTAAGTTGTTTGAGATGTCAGGAGTCGACATGTTTCACAGAAAACGTGGAGGAGAGATAGTGAAGAAGAGTAATAGCCGGGAAAATGAAAGGAGAAGAGACAGTATGTGTGGAGAGATGCTTACGAGCACTTTGGGAGAGGCAAAGCGACATGTATGGTCGAGTGCTGTTGGATGTAGTGCAGTGCTCGAAGAAACTTTTAGGGAACGAAGAAGAGTCGAAGGAGAAGAAATGGAGTGGTATAGAAGTGAAAAGTGTAGGAAGAGGATGATGATGCAAGCATGGAGGGATAGAAGAAAGCCGAGGACTCGATGGAGGTCAGACAGATGATGTCTTGGAAATGCGGAGACGCAAGGGAGGATCGTCGGTGAAGACGAGGAAGTGAAGTATGATGACAGGAGGCGGAAGTATAACGGCAGTAGATGGAAGTGTGAAGACGACAGAGGAGGTACAGACAGTAGATGTCTGACTCTGGACGGGAAGAGAAGAAGACGAGGAAACGGAGGGTGGAGACAGTAAGTAGAGTGGACCAATGGATTGCAGGCGTCCAAGGAGGACAGCCTAGCCAAGAGGTGCCAGAGAAGTCAAATCGTTTATGAGAAGATCGTGTTTCTGGAGAGTTGTGAGCCAGATGTTGCAAGGTGCAACGAATTAATTGTAGACTCCTAAGGGAGTACGTAAGCAGATCAACCGTTCGAACCAATTGGTTGAAGAACGAGACAGTGTGGTGGCGGATGTATTATCCCGAGCTTTGCCACTGGAATAACTCTCAAAAATAAGGGGAGGGGAGTGTTATGATCTCAGCCTGCAGGAGAAACGAGTCTCCCTTCTTGAGAGTTATTCAGCAAGCCTGACCTAACTAGAAGGTCTAGCAAGTATTGAGGTGATAACGCATATGTAAAATAGTTGGTTGGATATGTGTAACAGTTTGAGATTATGGGCAATGCAGAAGAAAATAGATAAATGACTGGCTAGGAGATGTGGACATTTTGCTGGAGGCTTGAGGCTCGCTTCTGGAGGACCTTGACCTCACTTGAGTGCCAGACATCGCAGGGGGAAGCCGCGCTTCGTTGAGCTCCCGTCAGAAGGGAACCCCTAGTGATATATCTCTAAGAGAAGAGAAGTGTGCAGACGTGCCAGCTGTGGAATCGAGCTGGGGACGTGTGGTCTCAAGTCGTGGACGATAATTAGTGAATATTAAGCCGCCCGGAGGCATTATTGTGGGCTGTGTGGAGCGCCCTGACCAGGCGCCGTCAGAGGAAAAGCGCCCTCGACCAGTTAATCTGTGGTTTGTTTTTTGGGGAAGAAGTTGCTGAGAACTTCGAAGCCAGCAGATGAAGTAGCTGATGAGACTCCAAGGTAGTGGAGCAGAGGACCTCGAGCTGTGAGGAGAAGCAGCAGTGAAGAGGAGTGTCACGTGCTTCTGTAGAGGTGGTGAAGCACCATAGTTACTCGAGGAAACTTCATGGTGTAGCAGCCAAGAGAGCTGTGGAGGAGCCTAGCAGAAGGGTGAAGCACCGTAGTTGCTCAAGGAAACTTCATGATAGCAGCCTGGAGGAGCTGCAGAGGATCCTGGTAGTGAAGCCCGGAAGAACCTAAAGAAATAGGGTAGTGAACTTCCAGAGGTGGAAGGGGAAGTTCTGGTGGATTACTAGTAGGGAGTTGATAGTGTTTGGTTGTCATTAGCGTGCAAGACGCAGTGAGAGGTGAGTGACTGTTGGCATTCTTGCGTCAAGGAGTTTTTTTATACTGAAGTATCAATGAACATTTATACTGGTATATGTTATTGCATTCAAATGCTGGTTTTCTATATATATATGTTATCTTGCTGATGGTGTAACAGTGTGTAGGCTTGACCAACTTGAGGAAGTTAATAGTATCAGGTGGTGAACCAGGAGGTAGGATACCACTTGATAAGCTGATAATAGAGTTCTGATGGTATTGGAGTGCAACCTGATTGTGATATTATAGAGTATAGGATTCATTATTATTATATGTGTGTATGTATCGTGTATGTGCTTTGTTCAGTAAATGTGTCACAATTTGCTGGTGTTTGCCCTTGTCCTAGTGAGGCTTCCCAGGAGGTGGTAAAGAAGGAGAGAGAGAGAGGAAGAACCATGAACCACTGCTGTGGACAGGGTAGGAGGTAATACTGGTAAGTCATAGGGGGATTGAGGAGATCATATCTCATAAGGAGAGAGTGGGGAGTCACAGCGGCTCGAGTGGGTGTGTGCACGTGACAACGAGGCTAAGTGTTGGAGCCGCATCCCCTAAACGTGTGACGTTGAGCCCCTCTCCAAGAGCCAGAAGCGCCAAGGGTGATCTCCTAGTATAAGCACTCTGCCGAGTTGTGGGTTGGGTTGTCCATAGAGAAGGATCGACGACGACAACACCAACCAACCCACAGTCTATATAATAGTGTGTGTGTGTGTACCGTAGATGTGTGTGTGTGTGTGTGTACCGTAGATGTGTGTGTGTGTGTGTACCGTAGATGTGTGTGTGTGTGTGTACCGTAGATGTGTGTGTGTGTGTGTGTACCGTAGATGTGTGTGTGTGTGTGTGTACCGTAGATGTGTGTGTGTGTGTGTGTACCGTAGATGTGTGTGTGTGTGTGTGTACCGTAGATGTGTGTGTGTGTACCGTAGATGTGTGTGTGTGTACCGTAGATGTGTGTCAGTTGCGGGGTCTTTGACAACTTGACAGCCATCCCCGGCCAGCCCTCAACCACCCCCACGAGGCCCTCAACCACCCCCACGAGGCCACACCATTACTAACTGCTACGGTTATCATAATAACAATGTTCATGAGAATTACAACGTCAACGATGGCCATAAGAACCACTGTAGGAGACCTGGAGGTAAACAACTGGCTTCCTGCTTGTACACATCGTAGCCACTGTCGGCGCCAGCCTGCCTTGCTCTGTCTGCCAGCCGGCCAGCTGGTCAGTCAGCCAGACAGCCAGCTGGTCAGCCAGCCAGACAGCCACCTGGTCAGCCATCCAGCCAGGCAGCCATCTAGTCAGCCAGCTGGTCAGCCAGCCATACAGCCACCTGGTCAGCCATCCAGCCAGGCAGCCATCTAGTCAGCCAGCTGGTCAGCCAGCCAGACAGCCAGCCAGACAGCCAGCTGGTCAGCCAGCTGGTCAGCCAGCCATACAGCCACCTGGTCAGCCATCCAGCCAGGCAGCCATCTAGTCAGCCAGCTGGTCAGCCAGCCAGACAGCCAGCTAGTCAGCCAGCTGGTCAGCCAGCCAGACAGCCACCTGGTCAGCCATCCAGCCAGGCAGCCATCTAGTCAGCCAGCCAGCCAGCCAGCCAGCCAGCCAGCCAGCCAGCCAGCCAGCCAGACAGCCAGCTAGGCAGACAGCTGGCTAACCAACCTAATGGTGTTATCGTCTATTGGAATAAATTCATATTTTTACAGAGGTGGGCACAGTAGTGGCGGACGTGTGACTCCTGTTAGCAGGCCGAGAGCTTCCCGCCCCGTAGCTCATGGTAAGTCTTGCCCTACTAGTCTGGCCTGGTGGTCTCCAGTTACTGCTGGGTGAAGAGGGGCGGGCAGCTATGGATTGGTTCTGAGAGAATCCTTCCCTGAGGGTTGTCAGGGAGTGTGTGTGTGTGAGAGGTGTGTCATGTACTCACCTAGTTGTGCTTGCGGGGGTTGAGCTTCGGCTCTTTGGTCCCGCCTCTCAATCGTCGATCAACTGGTATACTCCTGAGCCTACTGGGCTCTATCATATCTACATTTGAAACTGTGTATGGAGTCAGCCTCCACCACATCACTTCCTAGTGCATTCCATTTATTAACTACTCTGACACTGAAAAAATTCTTTCTAACGTCTCTGTGGCTCATCTGGGTACTAAGTTTCCACCTGTGTCCCCTTGTTCGTGTCCCACCCGTGCTGAAGAGTTTGTCTTTGTCCACCCTGTCAATTCCCCTGAGAATTTTGTAGGTGGTTATCATGTCTCCCCTTACTCTTCCGTTTTCCAGGGATGTGAGATTCAGCTCCTTTAGCCTTTCCTCGTAGCTCAATCCTCTCAGTTCCGGGACGAGCCTGGTGGCATACCTCTGAATCTTCTCTAACTTTGTCTTGTGTTAACTAGGTATGGACTCCAGGCTGGAGCTGCATACTCCAGAATTGGTCTTACATAAGTGGTATACAGGGTTCTGAAAGATTCCTTACACAAGTTTCTGAAGGCAGTTCTTATGTTGGCCAGTCTAGCATATGCCGCTGATGATATTCTTTTGATGTGGGTCTCTGGGGACAGGTTCGGTGTGATATCAACCCCAGATCCTTCTCTCTATTTGACTCTTGCAGGATTTTTCCTCCCAGATGATACCTTGTGTTCAGCCTCCTGCTCCCTTCGCCTAATTTCATCACCTTACACTTTCCTGAGTTGAACTTTAGCAGCCATTTTCTAGACCATTCCTCCAGTTTATCCAGGTCATCCTGTAGTCTCTGTCTATCTTCATCCGTCTTGATGACGGATGAAGTGTGTGTGTGTGTGTGTGTGTGTGTGTGTGTGTGTGTGTGTGTGTGTGTGTGTGTGTGTGTGTGTGTGTGTGTACTCCTCAATACTGAAAAGCTAATACAGTTCCAATGTTTGGTTTCAGTACACAGATTTCAGTTGTGTAGGTAAATCCCCCAAACCCCAACGTTACTGTACATTTGAATCCACACGCTAAAGGCATCAGCTGTTTACACAAGGGATACAAGCCTATAAACTGAATGTTAGCATGTGAAAAAATTACGTCATAAATCCGGAACTTATTGGCGTAAGCGTAGCGTAAATCTGTACGCTTATTGGGATTATAACAGGCATCGGCCTTGATTTGTTCAATGCGCTGGTATAGATGCGTATCTCTATGTACAGTAAATGCGTACAGACTGGACGCCTGTCTATAGTACATCAGGTCAGGGGAAGTCACTCAACGACTTCATATAACACTCGGTAATCTTAATTAACAATCACGGCAGGTTTGCTCAATAAAGGAAATTCAATCCACTACGTCATAAGGAGTTTCAGTTGCGAGCGAAAATTCGTTTTCTCAGATGTATATAAATTAATGTAAGCCCAAATAACATTATTATTAATCACAAGCCTAATGGCACTGCCGAGTCTGGTGTATTGATCAACTGATATTGCTTAATGACTAACCTTTTCAACATGAAAGGTCGGCGAAACACACACACACACACACACACACACACACACACACACACACACACACACACACACACACACACACACACACACACACACACACACAGAACATTATATACCACATATGTCAGACCAATCCTGGAGTATGCGGCTCCAGCATGGAGTCCATATCTAGTCAAGGATAAGACTAAACTGGAAAAGGTTCAAAGGTTTGCCACCAGACTAGTACCCGAGCTGAGAGGTATGAGCTACGAGGAGAGACTACGGGAATTAAACCTCACTTCGTTAGTAGACAGAAGAGTTAGGGGAGGATATGATCTCCACATTCAGGATTTTCAAGGGTATCGATAGGGTAGATAATGACAGGCTATTTAACATAAGGGGCACACGCACTAGGGGACACAGGTGGAAACTGAGTGCCCAAATGAGCCACAGAAATATTAGAAAGAACTTTTTTAGTGTCAGAGTGGTTAACGGATGGAATGCATTGGAGGCTGACTCCATACACAGTTTCAAATGTGGATATGATAGAGCCCAGTAGGCTCAGGAATCTGTACACCAGTTGATTGACGGTTGAGAGGCGGGACTAAAGAGTCAGAGCTCAACCCCCGCAAGCACAACTAGATGAATACAACTAGGTGAGTACTCTCTCACTCAGGGAGGCCTCGCGGCTGAGTGGATAGCACTCTGGAGTCGTTGTCCGAATGGCCCGAGTTCGATTCCCGGCGGAGGCGGAAGCAAATAGGCAGAGTTTCTTTCACCCTGATGCCTCTATTCACATAGCAGCAAAGTTAGATAGCCTTATGTGTGTTCGTGTGTTAGAAAAATATATGTAGTAAACATAATAGAGGAAAATTAAATTGGTTAGAAAGGCGGGGTCCAAGAGCTAATTGCTCGATTCTTCAGATACAAGTAGTAAATACACACACTCTGTGACTGTGGAATTATCTGCCACTTAGGTAATTACACAGTCACAGAGAAGTCAGGAAAGAACTTTTTTAGTGTTGGAGCCGTCAGTAAGTTGAATAGGTTATGTGAAGAAGTCGTTGACGCTAACTCGATATACAACATTTGAAATGTAAATATGTTAACAGCGTGGGACCTGAGGTATTGGATTGGTGTACTACGAGCCTAGCTCCACTCTGCCAGCATATCAAAGTGAATATGTCTAGGAAAGTGTACACACACACACACACACACACACACACACACACACACACACACACACACACACACACACACACACACACACACACACACACACACACACACACACACACACGCACGCACGCACACACACACAGGCCAGTGTGAATGTCCATATCAACTTTCATGCTACATACTGTGTATTCATTTGAAGTTTGTTTTTACACTAAATAAGAGTTACTGAAGTTGATCACTATTTCTTACATGTCAGATCTCACTGTGGGTTTGCCTCACGCAGCCGTATACCATCTCCTTATTACTCAGGAATAATTGGTTTATTTGCCGTAAATCAAAACATATTTAAAATATTTCTCTTGGGTGGAGCAAGAGGCTGGAGTTAATTAGCCTGTGTACCGTCCCCGCAAGCCGTATTAGTCCCGTCTCATTAGGCGCTGACCTATAATAACACTTGGAAAGTCTTTGGCCTTGAACCTCGCTCTTTAGGTCTGTAAATCTCACTTATAAGGACAGCCAGCCCTTAGGGATCTCTACAATGAGATATATGAAGCGATGTATCAATTTGCTCCAAATCAGGAGGTTGTTTGTTTGAACCGCTCCTGTGCCAGGTAAGTCTACTACGGGCTCACCATAGCCCGTGATACTTGGAACTTGTTCCGAGTAGCTGAATCTATAACAACAACATGAGGTTGGCCATTTTTGAAGGTGGCGCCGCGAGGTGTCGCCGCTGCCCGCCACCAGGGCGGCGCCACCGTAGTGTAAACATGGCCCGGCAGGAAGATGCGCTCGATTTTCAGTCTAAAGACTTTAATCCCGTTAAAGCTCTGTCCGTCACTGATGTGCAGCTCCCAGTGTCCGACGCCAAGGAGTATGAAGACCTGGACAGCCTTAGAAAGGATGTACATGACCAAAGGTTTAACGTAGTGAGAGAAATCCCCGGTGTAAGTTGTGCCTTGTCCGCCGGGATCGATCTTTCCGGAGTGTTAGTGAGGGCTGATGGCAGCCGCCCCGGGCCTCCGTGTCCTTGTGGTAGCTAGTGGTGGCCCAGCCAGGGAGTAATGTAGAGTGTGGTGGCCCAGCCAGGGAGCAATGTAGCGAGTGGTGGCCCAGCCAGGGAGTAATGTAGAGTGTGGTGGCCCAGCCAGGGAGCAATGTAGCGAGTGGTGGCCCAGCCAGGGAGTAATGTAGAGTGTGGTGGCCCAGCCAGGGAGCAATGTAGCGAGTGGTGGCCCAGCCAGGGAGTAATGTAGAGTGTGGTGGCCCAGCCAGGGAGCAATGTAGAGTGTGGTGGCCCAGCCAGGGAGTAATGTAGAGTGTGGTGGCCCAGCCAGGGAGCAATGTAGCTAGTGGTGGCCCAGGCAGGGAGCAATGTAGAGTGTGGTGGCCCAGCCAGGGAGCAATGTAGCGAGTGGTGGCCCAGCCAGGGAGTAATGTAGAGTGTGGTGGCCCAGCCAGGGAGTAATGTAGCGAGTGGTGGCCCAGCCAGGGAGTAATGTAGAGTGTGGTGGCCCAGCCAGGGAGCAATGTAGAGTGTGGTGGCCCAGCCAGGGAGTAATGTAGAGTGTGGTGGCCCAGCCAGGGAGCAATGTAGCGAGTGGTGGCCCAGCCAGGGAGTAATGTAGAGTGTGGTGGCCCAGCCAGGGAGCAATGTAGAGTGTGGTGGCCCAGCCAGGGAGTAATGTAGAGTGTGGTGGCCCAGCCAGGGAGCAATGTAGCGAGTGGTGGCCCAGCCAGGGAGTAATGTAGAGTGTGGTGGCCCAGCCAGGGAGCAATGTAGAGTGTGGTGGCCCAGCCAGGGAGCAATGTAGCAAGTGGTGGCCCAGCCAGGGAGCAATGTAGCGAGTGGTGGCCCAGCCAGGGAGTAATGTAGCAAGTGGTGGCCCAGCCAGGGAGCAATGTAGCGAGTAGTGGCCCAGCCAGGGAGTAATGTAGCCAGTGGTGGCCCAGCCAGGGAGTAATGTAGCAAGTGGTGGCCCAGCCAGGGAGCAATGTAGCGAGTGGTGGCCCAGCCAGGGAGCAATGTAGCGAGTGGTGGCCCAGCCAGGGAGCAATGTAGCAAGTGGTGGCCCAGCCAGGGAGCAATGTAGCAAGTAGTGGCCCAGCCAGGGAGTAATGTAGCAAGTGGTGGCCCAGCCAGGGAGTAATGTAGCAAGTAGTGGCCCAGCCAGGGAGTAATGTAGCAAGTGGTGGCCCAGCCAGGGAGTAATGTAGCAAGTGGTGGCCCAGCCAGGGAGTAATGTAGCCAGTGGTGGCCCAGCCAGGGAGCAATGTAGCAAGTGGTGGCCCAGCCAGGGAGCAATATAGCGAGTGGTGGCCCAGCCAGGGAGCAATGTAGCAAGTGGTGGCCCAGCCAGGGAGCAATATAGCGAGTGGTGGCCCAGCCAGGGAGCAATGTAGCAAGTGGTGGCCCAGCCATGGAGTAATGTAGCCAGTGGTGGCCCAGCCATGGAGTAATGTAGCCAGTGGTGGCCCAGCCAGGGAGTAATGTAGCCAGTGGTGGCCCAGCCATGGAGTAATGTAGCGAGTAGTGGCCCAGCCAGGGAGCAATGTAGCGAGTGGTGGCCCAGCCAGGGAGTAATGTAGCCAGTGGTGGCCCAGCCAGGGAGTAATGTAGCCAGTGGTGGCCCAGCCAGGGAACAATGTCACATTGCATGAAGCAAACATTACTTTCCTTGCCGGTGTAACTCATCTTAATTTATAATAGGCCCTAATTAAATTCTAGCTATCAGCCGCTATTAGTGTGTGTATACTGTAACTGATGCTATTATTATTATTATTTAAATATTCAGATTGGCTTAGCATAGTTAATAACATGTTAGATGCAGTTAATTGTAATATTTATACAACATAATTTAAGAATACAGTAATAAATTTGAGCTCTTCCTATTTTCTGGATCATTTTTTTATAAGATGTTTTATAAATTTTATTGAAAAATGTAAATGAGAAGGCGAGAGAGTGCCTCTTGTTTTAACGATGTAATCAAAATCTAATGTGTACCATTTCCAATAAAGATATCCCTCAATACCCACACATACTTAAAAAAGAGATTACTTAGACAAATTATAGCCCTGTAGGGTTTGCCAGCCTGGTTGCTCATGCCCAGAGTTCTGGCTTTTTTTTTTTTTTTTTACTACCTCTTCTCGCTACTCTACTCTATATAGTCTTCCATGCCTGGTGCTGCTTTGGGTAATCACTCCTCCCACTATTATAGCAGTTGCAAGATTAATTTTTTATCTTTTTTTTTAATTAATCTGATAATTATTATTCAATCTTAATTTCTGTGATACAGTGTACTGTATTCATTTTGTTCTCGGTATTATCTCCTATTTTCACAAATATGAAAATGTAATTTAGGCTCAAACTAGTATAAACTACAATTATTTTGTAAACATTTCTTATTTTATACTTTGTACATGCAGTAGTATCTAATTTTCACAGTCAAGATTTTAAAGTCCTTTATGTAGCTCTTTATTTGTTTTGATTTGTTTATTTTATATTAAAATGAAATTTTCACAAATAGGGATCGTTCATTTTTCTACGTAACTAAAAGTGACACCTCTTAAATTAAAAACCTATAAACTGTAGACAATTCACAATTTTTACAGCATAACACTACCGTAGTAGCATGCACAAAACCATAGCCAATAAGGGTAAAAATATTCCTGTGTACTAGTTGACTTGAGAACTTGAAGAGTATCTTTCATTTTAATGAATCTTGAGCCCTGTGTAATATATATATCAGGACGGGGAAAAAAAAATGTTGATGCTAATTATAGACATTTTATAATAAAATATTGTTATAAGTTTGTGAAGTCTTCAGATACAGGACAATGGGACACTGTGCCATTCAGATTCTGGCAGTATTACTTGAGTATTGTTACATAAAACACAGATTTTCTCTCCTACAACTATGTTCATGACCAAGGATTTTTGTTATGCCATTTTCAGCAGAACCTCATGTTTCTTATATGAATATACCCTGGCACTATATCTTTTTACATTCAATTAAAATAATGAAATTAAATTAAAAAGGAACAATTACTTTTCAGAAACGTCCAAAATGAGAAATTTTGGATATCAAACTACACTTTCCGATAAACATTCATTATATAATTAGAGACGTGTGCCTACAAAAAAAATATTTTATGCTAAGTTGCCATAAAATTACATTTTAAAAAGATGTTGAAAACAAAATTTAAATTCTGAACAGTACAGTGCCTGGTATGATCAACAAGGATCAAACCAAGGGTTTGAAACCAGTAATGTGTGAAAAATACATTCGAGTGGTCTGTAACAGAATGAATTGCACGCTTGGACATACCAATTATGTTCTATTTGATCCCGTCTGTCTTCCTTGATATATATACACACACAAATTTATTTTTTAGATAGATTTCGTCAATGATAACATAACTGTTGAATTCATTCCTTCATTTATTATTTACACTAACAAAATTCTGTTCTGTATAGCATTTTTGCTTTGTCTTATAAAAAGGGATGTTTGTAGCTGAACCCACAAAATGGAACTTTTACATTAGCAGTCATCCTGCTATCCCACTGTTGTCACCCAGGTTAGCATGGGACAATTATGCAGAGAATAAGTCACTATAACATGACGGAAAACAAGTAACCCATTTATGGTGATAAATACCATATATTTTCTTCTTGAGTTTGGCCTATTTACATTTTGTCATTAACGTTCTCTGATTTTATGATACACTATGCAGTGTTCAGTTCTCATGGTTACATTTACTATCCATACATAGGCTGCTATGCAAAAAAAAAAAAAATAAATAAATAAAAAAATTAAATTGTATGACCTGGGAATAAATAGTCAATGAACAGTCATTGCTGCATATGATCTTGCAGATATCTGAGGTACGTTACTAACTTGCTTCCGCCACCATAAACACATCACAGTTCCCACTTTGTGGTTTCATGCCTGCCCAAACCTTGCCTATCCCTTACAGGTGTTGGGCCCTGGAGGTATCCCAAAACCAAATGTACGTAAGATTCCAGTAGGGAGGAACTTCACACCAGAACAAGGTAACTCACTGGCAGATCATTGCTTAAATTAATGCATTACCTTGAACACTTCCTGCACACAGTGTACTACAGTACGTGTACTACATACTTAATTCCATAGTGTTCCTATACAGTAGTGTACATATTAAAATATTCTCGCTATTAATTGCAATACTTCTACAGTAATAACAAACATTTCAGCAATAATTTAATGCTTAAGTCAAACTAAGTTTTATATGGATATACTGTAATTTCTTAAGCTACTGTCAATGATATTCAGATTAAATTATGTATGATATAAAAATTACTAACATAACTGATACCTTTAATTCCTCTCAAGTGTCTTGAATTCTGCATTACCTGAAATGAAAATAAAGAAATTTTAGTGTTGATATGGAAAACTTGACCACACTAACATATTTACACCCTTTAATACACATTTTAATATACCCTTTAATACACTTTAATACACCCTTTAATATATATCCTATTATCGAATACAATAAATGAAAATTTTATATTTTAAATATTGAACAACACTAATATAAAAAGGATTTGTCTTAAATGAATTACACTCCAATAACAATTATAATGTTTCTGTATTCACAAGAGTTCAAGAATTACAACATTTTTCATGTGTTTCCATTTTGATTAGGTATTGGTTAACAATTGAGGCCTCAAACGGTAATTCTTTTATGGTGTTACAAAAAATTCCTTTTAATAAATTTTTACAATAATAAACTACTACAGTTGTGAACTCTCTGATAAACAGATTTTAATACAGCAAACTTAGAAATAATAATTGTACGTGGCTTAAACAGATGAAGGGACGACGACGTTTCAGTCCGTCATCAACAGCAATCGACTTGAGAATGGTCCAGGACGGACCGAAAATTTCTATTGTGTCTGGTCAACATAATAAATTTACATTTCTATGAAATGAGAAGATTATATAAATTTAACTTGGGAAAATAAATAAAATGATATAATTAGAAACTACTTTTATCCAAATTTGTGAAAGAATATATTGACTCCACCAGGACTCATAAAGGGCCGTGGTCCAAGACGGCGTCGAAATGTCATCACTCGCATGGAGGAAATGATTGGCCCTTTGGCTGTCCTTCGAAAGTGTCAGGAAGAGAACATTCGAGTCAAGGTGAGTATGTGAAGTGATAATTACCTTTAAACTAGTTATAATAAAGAAATCTGTAGAAAGCTTATTGGCCTATGTGAGGCAGCTCCAATTTGTAGACAATGAGTCAGAATAACGTGGCTGAAAATATGATGAGCAAACCACTCATCAGAAGGAGAAACGACGACGTTTCAGACCATCCTGGACCATTATCACAGGTGTACATGATCTTGATATTCTTGATATCAAGAATATCAAGATACACACGACTTGATCTGGTCTTAATCACACGACTTGTTAATGGTCCAGGATGGACCAAAACGTCGTCATTTCTCCTGATGTTTGGTCATCAGTTCCGATTTATTTCCAACTACAATATGATGTACTTTGGTTACTTTTCCTACAGATCTGCAAACCTATTTCTGAACCAGTATTTGCATGAGTATTTCTTCTCCAATTTTAAATTTCTCCAACCTGAATTCATTGTTTCATATTTAATTTGTGTTGACATTTAAAAAAACTTTGTCCCTCTTTTTAAACCCTTTCACCCATTTGTACACTTAAATCATGTCTTCCTTTACTATGAAACATAAATTTAGTGTTGATAGTCTTCATAAGGGAGGTTCATATTGCCTAGGATAAATTTAGTCACTCTCCTTGGTATACTTTCAAAGATAATTTACATCCATTCTGTATTACAGTTGCAAAAATTATACAGTACTGCATAACCCAACTGAGGTGTCACTTGAGCATGAACAAATTGAAAGATAACATTAGTTTTATTACTAATGTTTCTAAACTTCGAGCCTAGTGCCATATTAAACTTATTTCAAACATTTATGCATTGTCTTCTTGGAGTAAGATTCCTGCTAATCATGACTGTCATTTGTCTAATTTGATTTCACAATTTCACTATTGTTTAGCTGATACCAGATACTGTTATTTAGTTTTCCTTGTCTTAGAGCCATATAACTATCAGCATTGTCATTACAGTACAGTTTTAAAGTTGGTTTATGCCTTGCAACATTTCTGCTTCTTTATCTTCATTTATTACCCCTCCCTATTTTAGTGTCATTGGCAAATTAACTAATGTTCCTTGTGCCTTCAGTATCCAAATTATTATGGGGCATATACCTTATGGTTCAAGGATACAGCCCACTCGCTTGCAAATGTTCCCCACTCTGATTTTACTCTCTATTCTGACCCCCCTCTTTTTTCTGACCAATAACCATGTTTTGATCCAGTTAAGATCTGTAATGTTTGTGCAGCTACTGATTAATACCAACTAACATAGACAACCCTTCATTTCCAGCTCCTGGACATGTATGAGCAGGATCTGTCTCTTGATCCTAATTCTATTTATTTCCCAAGTTTTTCTAGCAATGCCTCACCCTTTGATTTCCCTATAGCACTGTCATCTGTGAAAAAACTAACAAACAATATCCTCAATACCTGCCCCTGCAAAGCACACCTGCATCATCCACATATCATCCTTGGTACAACTAATCAAAATACAATACCCAACCAGGAAGTCCATGAATATCAAGATGTTCCTACGCTGTTTGTCGGTTCTCTTAATTTTCCTACCACTGTTGGCCCTTGGTAGGCAAATTACCTACCAAGTGGGATAACAGAGTTGCCCCCCTGTTATCCCACTATGCAGTATACAGTATTCATCTTGAAATATAAACAAAATTTACCATCTCATCCCCCAGCATATTCTGGTCATGACCTTTCAGCTGTCTGGTTTGGTCTCTTTGTGACTTTCGGTGATCCTTTTGCATATTCTGTACACTTGCAAACTCAACCTTGGCCACCAAATACTCATAACCCCTCACCTTTCCAGAGCTGGTCTTCCTCTGCCTCTTTAAGCGCCATATACTGTATCTCAAAACAAATTATGAGAAAAACTCATCCCCCCTCTTGGTGTAGCTAAGAGTACAGTAAAGGCATATCCACCTGCAGTAACAAGAGTGGAAGTGAAAATTATCAGGACCCACAATGTCAATACAGTTCAGTGCAGTCAATTGCGTAAATTAATTTATTTTAAGCATTTTGTTTGCAAGAGCCATTATGAGGTCAATAACAGGTTGGTATGATTTAAGTTTTCACTGTACTGATCTATTAGCTATAGAAAAGGGTACTGCATTTATTTCCATTCAGAAATGTGGAATTCTCGAATTATGTTCATGAATAGAGGACCATGATCAGCATTTGGGTGACAATATTGGTAGTCACTATATAAAATGTACCAATAATTCTTGGCAGGCTTTAAGAGGCAAATTAGAAATGTTACAGATCAAATTAAATATTTTTGAAATGTACCACTTGTCATTTTCTGAAATAGCGCAAAAGTTAGTTGTGCACCTTCCTAAAAACATTCTGCTCGAAAGTTGAATATGCCAAGTTGAGCAAGTCTTTGAAGCCAAGGTTGCATAATATCTAATTTATAATAGCACCAAATAAATACGACACTGACATTTCAGCAATTGAGCTTTTGTATATTAGAAAAACAATTCTGACAATTTTCACAGAGAAACAATTTGCGTTTGGACTCTTAATTCTGGGTTGATGTGCTAGAGTTCAGATTCTCTTTGTCAAGGCGTCAGGTATTATCAAAAATATTTTAGTGGTCAAGGGTTTCAGACAGTTAAAGGGAGAAGCCTGAGTTAGAGCTTAAGAAAGCAAGGAATAATTTTGTAATTGCGTAAATATTGCTTTAAAGTTAAATGATGCTGATAACTTCACTTGTCCTGCAATTAAGTAGGTCAAGTACAGATGAATAAATTTTGTAATAGATGTTTTCAAGACAAGCATTGTGCTGAGCTCAATAGATTGCATAGCCATTAAAAAAAGATTCAAGGTTACTGTTGAAATATGTAAAATTGTGTGTGTGTGTGTGAGTAAATGAATAAAGTAATAAGATTAAGAGTAACAGATTATGCATGGAATGAAGAAGACATTTTGAACAAGGAGAAAACCACACACTATGTCAGTGAAGTTATTGATTGAAAAGTATTTAAATGTTGTTGAAATGTGAGGCCAAAGACAAAACACAGTGTTGCCAGAAAGTTTGTGCGAGAGTTTAAACAAGTATTGGTCAAATGCTAGATATCATCCTCCTCTTCACCGTAACACTTACCTGACTATCACTGTCGCTGCTACTCTACTATTTACTTTTGTTTGAAGCCGATTCAAGACTTGCTACATTAAGTTCCAGCCTTTACTTCAATACACTCATATTAACATGACCTAACTCAGACCCAACCATGTGCAATGTAAATATATATAATATATTAATACCGCATATTCATAGGTAACATTTAATACTGTTTAACAGTGAAGGATGAGTGTCAAGTCTGTCACTTGCACCTTCCAACTGTTCATATTCCTGCAGGTGGTCGAGCTTGCCTCCCCTTTGTCCCTTGCGTTGTGCCGACTCTAGATATGTTGGTGGGTATCTTGCTCAATCATGCCTCGACCTCAGCCACGGAGGCCAGCAACTCTAAACAAATATCTAGTGTACCCGTGACTACGAGTGAGAATGTGTGGAGAGAGGGAGGGGGGAGGAGGAGGAGATGTAAATGAGGGAGGGGGGGAGGAGGAGATGTAAATGAGGGAGGGAGAGAGAGTGACAGAGGGAGGGTTGTTGTTGTTATAGATTCAGCTACTCGGAACAAGTTCCAAGTAGCACGGGCTATGGTGAGCCCGTAAGAGGGAAGGAGGGAGAGTATCAGATATAGTAAGGGGGGGTGAGACCAAGGTTCAGTAATTACCTCCTGGATGGTGATTGTTACTGTCAATTCTTTACTACAGTTTAGTACCCTTATGAAACGTCTCATGAAAACCAGAGGGTAATACCACATACTAAGATGAAGTTAGGGCAGTATACTGCTTTTCGTTTCTTGAAGATTTCCTCTCCATACAAACCATGTAACCCTTTATATGTTCTAGGGTAGCTGCAAAAATGACCATATAACTAAGAATAATAAAAAAAAGATACAATTGTAGCCTAGCGATCTCCTGTCCCACGGAGATTGAAGTATTGTTTTATTTATATATAGAAGAGTTGTTACATTCTTGTAGAGCCACTAGCACGCTTAGTGTTTCTGGCAAGTCCTTGTTCCTATGGTCCCCGGAATACGACCCGCCAAATCGTTTAACAACCAGGTACCCATTCACTGCTGGGTGAACAGAGGCTACAGTTAAGGAGTGACGCCTAGACAATCCTTCCCGGCCAAGATAGGAACCCAGGCCAAAGGGCTTGCGAAGCGCCGGTCGGGTGTTTTACCACTGCGCCACGAGCACTGCAAAGTTACCAGCACTCTAGTCGTGTAGATATTTAGGCTAAGTAATAACATACAGTATCTGATTAAACTGCCAGTTATTTGTTTAGGTACTTTTGAGCTGTTCTTCAGTTATTTACTTGTGCCAGACAGACAGACAGACAGAGACAGACAGACAGACAGACAGACAGACAGACAGACAGACAGACAGACAGACAGACAGACAGACAGACAGACAGACAGACAGACAGACAGACAGACAGACAGACAGACAGAGACAGACAGACAGACAGAGAGTGACACTGCCAGACTAGGAAGTGTAACTGGTGTGCAGAATTGTCAATTACCACACACGCAAATAGCCCCCCTTGTGTCGAGAGACTAACATTGCTGGTTTTGTTTAAGCTTCTCAAGGGTTTTAATATCTTGAAGATAATTCAAATAGAAAACCCTTAATATATTCATACATTTTGTGGCGAATAATACAATACATAGAAAACTGGCATTAAAAGAAGATGAAATACAAATCAAAACAAATGAAGGTGTGTGGAGGTGATGACGTCAGCAGTGTTGTGAGGGCTCAAGGCTGCCTGCTGGAGCAGACAGTGGGACGTCACCTCACTGTTGACATCAACATCATCTCCAGTCCCTGTGGCGTAGTGGTAAGGCGCTCGCCTGGCGTTTCGCGAGCGCTTTGGCCTGGGTTCGTATCCTGGCCGGGGAGGATTGACTGGGCGCCAGTCCTTAACTGTAGCCTCTGTTTACCCAACAGTAAAATGGGTACCTGGGGCTAGATTCACGAAGCCGTTACGCAAGTACTTACGAACCTGTACATCTTTTCTCAAACTTTGGCGGCTTTGTTTACAATTATTAAGCAGTTATTGAGCTCCGAAGCACCAGGAGGCTGTTTATAACAATAACAACAGTTGAATGGGAAGTTTTCATGCTTCTAAACTGTTTAATAAATGTAACCAAAGCCGTCAAAGATTGAGGAAAGATGTACACGTTCGTAAGTGCTTGCGTAACTGCTTCGTGAATCTGGCCCCTGGTTGTTAAACGATTTGACGGGTCGTATTCAGGGGAAGAATCAAGATTCCTATCTTGAGGTTATCTTGAGATGATTTCGGGGCTTTAGTGTCCCCGCGGCCCGGTCCTCGACCAGGTCTCCACCCCCTGGAAGCAGCCCGTGACAGCTGACTAACACCCAGGTACCTATTTTACTGCTAGGTAACAGGGGCATAGGGTGAAAGAAACTCTGCCCATTGTTTCTCTCCGGCGCCCGGGATCGAACCCGGGACCACAGGATCACAAGTCCAGTGTGCTGTCCGCTCGGCCGACCGGCTCCCTGGCCGGATTAAGAACTTGCCTGAAACGCTACGCGTGCTGCTGGCTGTACAAGAATGTAAGAACTCTTGTATATATATAAATAAAGAAGAAATGTCAGTGACAATTCTGCCGGTTCGTGATCCTTTAATGGATTTAAGTGCTGGCCAAAAGTTGCTAACAACTTCTCTTAGATTCTAATGATCATTATTTTGTTAACTTGAAGAATGATTTATATCAAGTAGATTGTTTTATTAATATAATGGCATTAGTGAGGCAACTGCTTGCTAAATCCACCTCCCTTCCCTTTCTTATCTTTCAATACATCTGTCCACCCCTCTCTCTCTCTCTTTCTCTAAACCTCTCTCACTTTATCCCTTTCTCTAAACCTCTCTCACTTTATCCCTTTCTCTAAACCTCTCTCACTTTATCCCTTTCTCTAAACCTCTCTCACTTTATCCCTTTCTCTAAACCTCTCTCACTTTATCCTTTCTCTAAACCTCTCTCACTTTATCCCTTTCTCTAAACCTCTCTCACTTTATCCCTTTTCTAAACCTCTCTCACTTTATCCCTTTCTCTAAACCTCTCTCACTTTATCCCTTTCTCTAAACCTCTCTCACTTTATCCCTTTCTCTAAACCTCTCTCACTTTATCCCTTTCTCTAAACCTCTCTCACTTTATCCCTTTCTCTAAACCTCTCTCACTTTATCCCTTTCTCTAACCCTCTCTCACTTTATCCCTTTCTCTAACCCTCTTTAGCCACGTCAGGCTCTTACTATGCTCGCAATTACTGTTCTACCACCATAAACAAAAACAATTGTCACACAGTCGGGAGTCGGTCGGCCGAGCGGACAGCACACTGGACTTGTGATCCTGTGGTCCCGGGTTCGATCCCGGGCGCCGGCGAAAAACAATGGGCAGAGTTTCTTTCACCCCATGCTTCTGTTACTTAGCAGTAAAATAGGTACTTGGGTGTTAGTCAGCTGTCACGGGCTGCTTCCTGGGGGTGCAGGCCTGGTCGAGGACCGGGCCGCGGGGACACTAAAGCACCGAAATCATCTCAAGATAATTGTCACACACAAAAAGCCAACCAAAGTAGCAGGAGAACACGCGCCTAACACGTCACGCCACTATAACGCGTCACCGTAGTACGACCATAACCAGTGCGTGTAAACCGTAACTTAACACCACAACTACCAGTACTGGGAAGCACCGCCGGGCTACCGTCACCACCCAACTTTGTACCTCAACAACAACAAACATAAACTTGAGGGGTTGGAAAATGTTAATCGTTGTTTGACAGTTTGGTGACGTGAGACAGTGAAGCTAAGTCCCAGCTGCGTCTAGGTACAGGTGACAGGACGGGACAACCCCCCCCCCCCCCCCCCCCCCCCCCACCCCCATCCCCCACCCCCATCCCCCACCCCCATCCGGGTTTTCTTCCCACTTTAGGATGCGGTACATACTGCTATGGTGGTATGTTCACTCAAGGGACGAGTGACAATCCAATATTTTCATTCCATTTGTTTCTTACGCACGCCATACCCATCCCCACAGAATTCCCCCCACCACAACACAGCATCTTGTCCCCACCGTAGACACATTCCCCGCCCTGCAACAGTCTACCCCCCCCCCTACCCCCAACCTAGCACAAACGGCATCGCCGTCACAACCAAGGGTTCTGGTGCCCTAGCTTTCATTCCCTAACCTAACCCCCTATCACGTCCAGTCTCACCAGTCTCGTAGCGAGATACATCCCCTGGGACGTGTTTTGAGGGGGCAGGAGCGAGGGACGGGGCGAGCAGGGCATTTCATTTGGTTGTGCTCGGGGTACGGATGGTTATTTTGGAGCCGGGGAATGTAGGACTGGAAGTTAGGGGTAAGGGGCTTACTTAGACCATCATCACCCGCCAAACACACACCGAAACTACGACGTTGGTACAACGTTCGAACAAGTTTTAACACCTCCTAACCAGTTATAACAACCAATATAGTAAGTTGTAACAACGTTCTAATACGTCATAAACACGTTAAGCCAAGATGTAACAACTTTATTACAAGTTGTAAAAAGCGGAAAATAGAGACAGTTTCGGTTTGTGTTTCCAGGGCAATGTGTGTTTATTA
This sequence comes from Procambarus clarkii, assembly GCF_020424385.1. Classification (NCBI taxonomy): domain Eukaryota; kingdom Metazoa; phylum Arthropoda; class Malacostraca; order Decapoda; family Cambaridae; genus Procambarus; species Procambarus clarkii. The sequence goes on from NW_025567794.1 coordinate 42,719, forward strand.
ACGCAGAGTTGGACAGGGAGCGTGTTTGTACTTGGAGGAGGAGGAGGGGAAGAATGTGCTTCACGCTGGGAAAATTATCTTTTGAGCCAAAGAGAAAGAACAGAGCAAGGAACGATAAGCGGAGAGAGGCGGTAGATGAACCTGTCGAGGTGAAACCAAATACCTATGGGAAAGGTTTTGTTAGGTGAGTGTACATCAGGGAGGAGGGGGGGGGGGGGGGTCCCGGGAGAGCGGGGAGGTTGGGAATTTAGATAAATAGGACAGTAACCTGAATGGGGTACAGGCCTATTAAAGTGAGCTGGAACAATGGTGGTTACCTTGTGACGTGAGGGATTGGGAATAAAGAGGAGTATATGATGTGAATAAGGAGTATATGAATATGGGATTAAAGACCTATACTGAGGGACTGGATGCATAAAACATTTGTCTATTTACGAAACCTATACATCTTTCCTAAATCATAGGGGGGGGGAGAGGAAATAACTTTGCATTTATTAAACATTTCATGAGCTACGAAACATTAAGAAGTCATTACTATAACAGTAATATTACAAGCTCGTAAACTGGTTAATACACAGCCGCCATGAATGAGTAAAGATGTACAGGTCTCGTAGCTGGACACGTTAAATGGTTAGTGCATCCTGGCGCTGGTGTATAGTAAGAGCGGTGGCCTTGAGAGGCACGAGATATAGGGAGTTACAACAGGGGCAGCAGGGTGTGTGTGTAATGGCATGAGGGATGGAGTAGAAAGCAGAAAGGTAAGCAGCACACCCTGTATACATATATATACATACATGTCATATACACACGCACGTACTTGGCGTGTGCGAGTTTGTATTATCCCGTCCTCACATTAACATGGAACATCGGCGTCCAAAATCTAGCGTCTTCATTGGAGTATAAGCGAGTCATTTTGGCGGGCTTCTCGCGCCCAGCAAGACCACCACACCTCAGTGGTGACTCATATCCTGGCCTGGTGACCCGAAACCTACACTGCCCACCATCGCCAACCTCCACACATGACACTAGTGTTAACTAGTCTCTCAGCCCTGGCCCTCAGCCCTGGCCCACAGCCCTGGCCCACAGCCCTGGCCCACAGCCCTGGCCCACAGCCCTGGCCCACAGCCCTGGCCCACAGCCCTGGCCCACAGCCCTGGCCCACAGCCCTGGCCCACAGCCCTGGCCCACAGCCCTGGCCCACAGCCCTGGCCCACAGCCCTGGCTCTCAGTCCTTGAACATGTCGAGGCCTCTTTTCTCCTTTTACTAATACGTTTTCTGAAGAAACAATATGTAACGGCAGGAAATTTGTCAAAACTAGAAGTCATATTTATTATTTGCCAAAAAGAGGAAGGGGCAACATGAGAAGAGAAACGGTGGGATAAGGAAGAGGTGAAAAATGACGGCTTAGCAGACGGAAAATAAAAGCAGGAGGTGGGAGGGTTGTGGTGGGAAAGGGGGGGGGGGAGGGGGAGACAAGGTCGCCAGTACGAATTGAGAGGGAAAGTGTTGGAGCAGGATTTATAGAGGGTGGGGGGGGGGGGGGGGGGTAGTAGAGTAAGAGGGAAAAGAGGGAATATAAAGGTGGTTGGCAGGTTGTGACAAGGGGTAGGTGGTGGACAAGCAGGTGGTGGGTGGTGGACAAGCAGGTGGTGGTGATGTGATCTTGAGGACAAGGGGTAGGTGGTGGACAAGCAGGTGGTGGTGATGTGATCTTGAGGACATAGGGAGTGTCGCTGGTACTAATAACTTGGGGGGGGGGGTTGTCTTACCACAGGTGTACCAAGGGTAGGTAGGTCGTACGACGTGTGTACTAAGGATAGGCAGGTCGTACGACGTGTGTACCAAGGGTAGCCAGGTCGTACGACGTGTGTACCAAGGGTAGGCAGGTCGTACGTCATGTATACTAAAAATAGACCGGTCGTACGACGGGTGTGCCAGGGGCAAAGAGGTCGTACGACGGGTGTGCCCGGGACAAAGAGGTCGTACGACGGGTGTGCCCGGGACAAAGAGGTCGTACGACGGGTGTGCCCGGGACAAAGAGGTCGTACGACGGGCCGGTGCATTAAGCGCATAGCAGGTGGGTATGCCAGGCGTAAGTTCGTTGCTGGCACTGGGACGGGCCGTTTGTTAGTGCAGCTTAGAAAAGGAGGGTGATGGTAGAACCCTGGAAACACAAACACAAACTGTCTCTATTTTCCGCTTGTTACAACTTGTAATAAAGTTGTTACATCTTGGCTTAACGTGTTTATGACGTATTAGAACGTTGTTACAACTTGCTATATTGGTTGTTATAACTGGTTAGGAAGTGTTTAAATTTGTTCGAACGTTGTACCAACGTCGTAGTTTCGGTGTGTGTTTGGCGGGATGGGGCCACCAGAAGGGGTATACGAGGAGGGACTGGTGAACATGAGAGCATCAAGTGAGCAGCAGCAGCAGCAGCAGGGGGATGAGTGGGTCGCAGCAGGAGCGGCCGTCAGCTAAGTGGGTCACTAGGTAAAGGTTAGGATCCGGCACACCGACCACTTGTCGTGGGCCCCACCCCACCCTGCATCCTTTCCCCCCCCCCCCAATTTCACCTCTAAATTACCCTACATTCGCATAACACTTACCTTACCCCATTGTCTACACTAACTCTGCTTCCACTACCACTAAACTTTTTGTGCCATGGTGGACTCAACCGCATGGGCTGGACGGTAGAGCGACGGTCTGGCTTCATGCAGGTCGGCGTTCAATCCCCGACCGTCCAAGTGGTTGGGCACCATTCCTTTCCCCAGTCCCATTAATAATCCTTATCCTGACCTCTTCCCAGTGCTGTGTAGGTGTTATGGCTTGGTGCTTTCCCCTGAATTCCTTTCCTTTCACCATGGCGGACCCGTCACCGCCGGGTCTCTGGCCCCCGGACCCCGTCACCGCCGGGTCGGGTCTCTGGCCCCCGGACCCGTCACCGCCGGGTCTCTGGCCCCCGGACCCGTCACCGCCGGGTCTCTGGCCCCCGGACCCGTCACCGCCGGGTCTCTGGCCCCCGGACCCGTCACCGCCGGGTCTCTGGCCCCCGGACCCGTCACCGCCGGGTCTCTGGCCCCCGGACCCGTCACCGCCAGGTCTCTGGCCCCCGGACCCGTCACCGCCGGTCTCTGGCCCCCGGACCCGTCACCGCCGGGTCTCAAGCTTCACAAGTATTATGTATTATTCGCGACTCATCAATTATTCATCAGTGGGAGCGTCTTGTTCCCACTGAAGTGACAAGTGCGATGGGCAGCTGGCGGGTGCGTGCAGGTGTGTGCGAGAGGGAAGGAGACAGGTGTGTGCGAGAGGGAAGGAGACAGGTGTGTGCGAGAGGCGAACTTATGACACAATACCGTATCATACGGCTAAAACAGGTAAATCACGTTCGAAATTAAGCCATTCAGTGCCCCTAACTGGGGAAAGGTGGCGCGGGAGTCATTTGTGTATGAGGTCTCTTCAAGGAAGGGGGATAGAGGGGAGCGCCATCCATCCCCTCTAGCCTGCTCAAGGAAGGTGGATAGAGGGGAGCGCCATCCATCCCCCTCTAGCCTGCTCGAGCCATGTCGTCCACTCATACCACTTTAAAACTTTTATTGACAAACAAATTTGTTGTAAAGAGAAAAACAAGTTCTTGTTAATGGAAAATTTGGTGGAAAGAAGAAAATGAATAGGTGGAAGACAACCTGGGGGGGGGGGGGGGTATAGGTGGAACAAGAAATTAAGTAAATAATATAGGCCTATGGGGAGGAAATTGGGTAGGAACAGGCATATAGAGAAATAGGGGGAGGGAATGGTGGGTATAGGAGGCGATACATAACCCGGGACACATCCTCTCACGTATCCCGTGGCCAGACACGTGACACATGTCTCATGACATTACCAGACGGTTCCAGACTCTCGCCAGCCTCGTCCTCGCACCTAATAGGTCCTATATGTAACGGAATTGACCAAGCCGAAAGCACTGGAATACTGACGTTTGTGCGCATCAGCCTTGATAGGTTAGGGTTACGGGCTATTCATGCCCGTGCCACCTTTTGGGTGGCTTAATCTTTATCAATCAATCGATAGGTTAGGTGGGTTGCACGGGTGTAACCAAACCAAAACCCACCTTTTTAGTTGTGTTAACTTGAGACAAGGAGTCGAGGTCTCCACTATGTAATTCTCCCAAGTTGTTAACAATGATTGCCCAGTTGAACCAGCAATCATCGTGGTTCCCTTTTTTTTTGTACCAAATACATTTAGTTGCAAATCAGTTTGGCCTTTAATGGAAATCATGGGGTATGGTGGCCATTTGGTTTCGACACTATTCCCGCAACCCGACCTCAGCCTGTGGTCATTCCATCCAGCGGCCGACCCCCCCCCCCCTTCCCCTAAAAAACGTCTTCGTCAATTTTAACACGCTGTTCCGTCAGAATAGTAATTTTTACAGTTTTATAAATTCATATTATATATTAGTATATTGTGTACATTAGTATACAGACCGTCCTCATAAACAAGCCGCAAAGTCTATTCCATGCACCCGCCGAACCCCCTGTTTACGCAACCCGTCCTCGACTCAAGTCCATTACATCCAGCGGTCGACCCCATAGACACGTTCATAAATTTTTACATGCTGTTCATTCAAAACGGGAATTTTCTCAAATATAAATTATTATAATTGCATATTGTGCATATATATAGGCATTGGTTAGGTTTTGGTTAGGTGTTTAGGTTCTGTTGGCGATTATTTGTATTTGTAGTACGTGGGTGAAGCATTTACAGCGTTGTGGTTCGAACACAAGTCGTCAGTGAAGCACTTGTTCCGGAAGTGTTCGGACGTCATCAGTTGTGAGTCGTGTGTAAACCGTTTTTCATTCATAAACAGCTGGGGTTTGGCGGGTGCATGGAATCACTTTTGGGTCTATGTTTGGAGGACGGGCTGGTTTATGAATGAAAAAGTTTACACACTACTCACGACTGATGACGTCCGAACACTTCCGGAACAAGTGCTTCACTGACGACTTTTGTTCGAACCACAACGCTGTAAATGCTTCACCCACGTACTACAAATAATCGCCAACAGAACCTAAACACCTAACCTAACCAGTGCCTAAATATGCACAGTCAGCTAATATATAACAATATTAATTTATATTTGAGAAATTTCCTGTTTTGAATGATATTAAAATTGACGAAGGCAACTTTGGGGTCGACCGCTGGATGGAATGAACATAAACTGAGGACAGGTTGTTTAAATAAGGATGATTCCTATTTCGAATTTAATTTTCAAATAAATAAAGGATTCAATTATTTTGTTAAATACAAAGTTCTCTACTGTTTCGGTAATGTTTATGTATGGCATATATATGCATCCTATCTTCTGCTTCAGTTTATGTTGATCGGTCACTACGTCACTGTTAGGTGAGTACCTCACCCCACTCTCATTGTGGAGAGTGACAGTGACCCAGGCACCGTGGACAGTGAGTGACCCAGGCACCGTGGACAGTGAGTGACCCAGGCACCGTGGACAGTGAGTGACCCAGGCACCGTGGACAGTGACCCAGGCACCGTGGACAGTGAGTGACCCAGGCACCGTGGACAGTGAGTGGCACCGTGGACAGTGAGTGACCCAGGCACCGTGGACAGTGAGTGACCCAGGCACCGTGGACAGTGAGTGACCCAGGCACCGTGGACAGTGAGTGACCCAGGCACCGTGGACAGTGAGTGACCCAGGCCCGTGGACAGTGAGTGACCAGGCACCGTGGACAGTGAGTGACCCAGGCACCGTGGACAGTGAGTGCCCAGGCACCGTGGACAGTGAGTGACCCAGGCACCGTGGACAGTGAGTGACCCAGGCACCGTGGACAGTGAGTGACCCAGGCACCGTGGACAGTGAGTGACCCCAGGCCCCGTGGACAGTGAGTGACCCAGGCACCGGTGGACAGTGAGTGACCCAGGGCACCGTGGACAGTGAGTGACCCAGGCACCGTGGACAGTGAGTGACCCAGGCACCGTGGACAGTGAGTGACCCAGGCACCGTGGACAGTGAGTGACCCAGGCACCGTGGACAGTGAGTGACCCAGGCACCGTGGACAGTGAGTGACCCAGGCACCGTGGACAGTGAGTGACCCAGGCACCGTGGACAGTGAGTGACCCAGGCACCGTGGACAGTGAGTGACCCAGGCACCGTGGACAGTGATTGACCCAGGCACCGTGGACAGTGAGTGACCCAGGCACCGTGGACAGTGACCCAGGCACCGTGGACAGTGAGTGACCCGGGCACCGTGGACAGTGACCCAGGCACCGTGGACAGTGAGTGACCCAGGCACCGTGGACAGTGAGTGACCCAGGCACCGTGGACAGTGAGTGACCCAGGCACTGTGGACCACCAATATTCCCGACAACAGGACATAGAGAGATCTTGTACAGAGAGAGGAATTAAGTGTATCACATTTCACGTCAACCTGCTGGAAAATTCCGGAACTTGTGGCACGAGACTTGTGTATACTGTACGAACGTCCGCTCTTTTTGCCTTTACGAATTTTTGGATCTAATTGGAGCGAGCGGGACACTTTAAACATTAACGAGGCGGCGACCTTTAAATGGTTATACATCTTTGTATCCCCCTCCCCCCCCCCCCCCACCCCCTCCCACTTATCCAAGCATCCTTGTGAATGGAGAAGTAAGGCTGGACGTGTCGCGCTCCCTGATTGGCTACATGCGGGCAAAAATTGCATTTTGGTGTTGCGTGATTGGTTGATTGGAGCTCGATGAGCGTTGATTGGTTCGCGCGGGGAGGTGATAAAAGACTCGAGCATCGCGAGTATTATTAAAGGAATGAAGTTAATGAAAAATGAGTATTATTATGCATAAGTTGGGCGAGCACAATGACGGAGGCGGACACGCGCTAGACAGCCCGTCCTCGCATACCAAGATCCAAGCTCGTTAATGCAGCCGCCAAACCCCAGTTGTTTATGAATGAAAAACGATTTACACACGACTCACACTCTGATGACGTCCGAACACTTCCGACACAAGTGCTTCACTGACGACTTTCGTTCGAACCACAACGCTGTAAATGCTTCACCCACGTACTACACATGCAAATAATCGCCAACAGAACCTAAACACCTAATCTAACCTGCGCCTAACTATACATAGAATTTTTATGTATAAGAATATTAATTGATATATGAGAATAAACCAATGTTTAATACACAGTATGTTAACATTGATGAATGCGTCTGGGGAGGACGGCCGCTGCTTTAACCAGCCTAGTGTGAGGACGGGTTGTAGCCGTACGCGACGAGCGGCCTCACCTCACGTGCATCACAAGGCACAATATGTGGTAGAGCGCTCTGGGCACGTGGTAGAGCGCTCTGGGCACGTGGTAGAGAGTGCACGCAGGCAGTGACCAACCCCGACCACATGGGGGGCTAGGACCCCCCACATAACCACCAATACATACCAGCTGCACATAACATAATCAGAGTAACCTGATCACTCATACTGTTGTGGTTGTCTGAGGACAGTAGGGGGGGGGGGGATATTGTGTCAGAGTGAAGGCAGTGTTATTCCACGTGCACTCGGGGCAGGGGTATGGGGGGGGGGTACACACCTGTTTATTTATATCAGCTGTTGGTGCAAGGACAGTTGTGGGGGGGACAGAGGGGAGGGGGGAGTGTAGGACAGGCGTACTATAATAGGTATAGGTTAAGTAATAATTGTAATTACGGTGGTGAGGTGTTGGTGTGTGTACTCACCTAGCTGTGCTTGCGGGGGTTGAGCTCTGGCTCTTTGGTCCCGCCTCTCAACCGTCAATCAACAGGTGTACAGGTTCCTGAGCCTACTGGGCTCTATCATATCTACATTTGAAACTGTGTATGGAGTCAGCCTCCACCACATCACTGCCTAATGCATTCCATTTACTAACTACTGACACTGAAAAAGTTCTTTCTAATGTGTGTGTGTGTGTGTGTGTGTGTGTGTGTGTGTGGAGCGAGAAAGGTAACTGTAAATATAAATATAACACTTTAAATACATATAGGAGGTAACGCAGCGACTAGATGAAGAGCGAGGGACAGTTTACAGGAGTGGTGGATAGTCCCTGGTCGCCGGGTCACAGCATCTTTGTTACTGGTGAGCATCTGATCCTCTTGGGCTTCACTCGTTTAGAAGTTATTGTCTTGTGAAGGTGTTCTTAGGCAAGGTATCTCTTCCATCACGAGTTGTCTCACTCTTCCCCCTCCCTATCCCTACCTATCCCTCCCTATCCCTCCCTCCCTCCATCCCTCCCTATCCCTCCCTATCCCTCCTATCCCTCCCCTCCCTCCCTCCCTCCTCCCTCCTTCCCTCTCTCTCTCTCTCTCTCTCTCTCTCTCTCTCTCTCTCTCTCCCTCTCTCTCTCTCTCTCTCTCTCTCTCTCTCTCTCTCCTCCTCTCTCTCTCTCTCCTCTCTCTTCTCTCCCTCTCTTCCTCCTCTCTCTCTCTCTCCCTTCTCTCTCTCTCCCCTCCCTCCTTCCCCCTGCCATGGAAGCCCTTCTCTATCCCCCCCCCCTCACCTTGCCCACCCTCATGGCATCTCTCTCTCCTCCTCCCTCCGCCATATTCGTTTATATGGCGGTGGCCATGGCAACATCATTGGACCTGACACTGTTTTATGAACGAATGTTTGTTGCTGGTCGCGGCACCGTCGCTGCTGCCGTTGGTTCCGTTGGTGTTGCTGCCGTTGGTGCTGCTGCCGTTGGTTCCGTTGATGCTGCTGCCGTTGGTGCTGCTGCCGTTGGTTCCGTTGGTGTTGCTGCCGTTGGTTCCGTTGGTGTTGCTACCGTTGGTGCTGCTGCCGTTGGTTCCGTTGGTGTTGCTACCGTTGGTGCTGCTGCCGTTGGTTCCGTTGGTGTTGCTGCCGTTGGTGCTGCTGCCGTTGGTTCCGTTGATGCTGCTGCCGTTGGTGCTGCTGCCGTGGTTCCGTTGGTGTTGCTGCCGTTGGTGCTGCTGCCGTTGGTTCCGTTGGTGTTGCTGCCGTTGGTGCTGCTGCCGTTGGTTCCGTTGGTGTTGCTGCCGTTGGTTCCGTTGGTGTTGCTGCCGTTGGTCCCGTTGGTGTTGCTGCCGTTGGTGCTGCTGCCGTTGGTTCCGTTGGTGCTGGTGATTATGTTCCTGCCTCTATTGATATTGAGGTAGTTTTGCTACTGGTGGTGGTGGTGATAGTGGTAGTTTCCTGCAGGTGGTGGTGGCTCTCCTGCCCCGACTGCTGCTGCTGTCTCAATGCCAAAGAAATCTGGTGGTGGTGGAGGGGGGGGAGGGGGAGCAAGGCCGAGGCCAGCTGTCTGGTGGGGGCAGATGGTGGTTAGGGAGAGTTACACATCTTATGTGACGCCATCTTGTGAGGGGGAGGGGTGGGGGGTGTTATGGTGTGGCGAGTACTGGGGCGGTGAGTACTGGGGCGGTGAGTACTGGGGCGGTGTGGTGGTGGGGTGATACGGTACTGTTTACTGAACAAATATATTGATGAGCGTCTAATGGTTGACTGTATTACGGTTGCAACCGGTCATTGGGGCTACTGCTACCACTGAATTTATTGACCTAATAAATATACCCAATATACTTGGCAACTCTTTAGGCGAGTATGTTGCATACCTTGCCTCGGGGACTCCTTTAAACACACTAGCCGGGATGGTTATGGTACAAGCGGGTCTGTAGTGGTCGCCAGGTCCAAGGTTAATATGGGGTAGGTTATACCAGGGGGGAGAACTGGTACTGGGAGGCGTGTGGTGTTGACACACAGATCAATGGTGGCGCCACACACCTGTTACACCAGGCTCCAGTACTCTCCACACTTGTCACACCTGCTACACCTGCTGTAGCTTCTTAGAGGCAGCTGTTGTTGTTTTTGTTTTAGATTTAGCTACTCAGAAGGAAGTGTCCATGTAGCACGGGCTATGGTGAGCCCGTAATGAGAGCCAGCTTGTACCTGTACTCTTATCCTCCCCCTCCCCCTTCCCTCTCCTCCCCCTTCCCTCTTCTCCCCCTCCCTCTCCTCCCCCTTCATCGCTCTCTCCCCCTTCCCTCTTCTCCCCCTACCTCCCCTCCCTCCCCTTACCTCCCCCTCCCCCACTACCTGAGGCCAACCCAGCATCCTGAATTGACACTACTTACAGTAACTATCTGGTCGAAAGTACAAATATGAAAAATGAACCACCAATAAACAGCTTTTTGTACTACTAATTTTATAGTCCGAACAAAGTAAAGCTAACAATTTCCTAGGCCTATAACAGCACATATATGTACTATATTAGACCTAGGATTTCTAGGAGAGGTTAGGTTAGGTCTTATATTTATGAGGCGTTTAAAAAGAAAGTTTCCGTTTTTTCGAATTCAGCAATACGAAGGTCAACTTTCAGGCGGCCCATCGCGGTATATTTGTACTTTCCACCAAACAGTTACTCTAAGACTTTCATTTTAGGAGGATGGACTGGTGAAGGGGAGGGTACGCCAGGCGTCACAGTGCCTGGCGTACCCTCCCCGCCCTGCTTCCACCCCGTCATTCATTCATTGTTTATTTACCATTCCCCACAAAGTTAATTTTTTTTCCCGTGTCTTGGTCAGGTGTACATGAGGAACCACCGGGAGGTGCGGGGGCTGGTGAGCGGCTACGTGGTCGCCTTCGACAAGCACTGGAACCTGGCGCTGAGGGACGTGGACGAGGTCTTCCAGAAGCAGCTCCGGGGCAAGACTCCCGCCCTAGGTACGTCCTTCTGGCTATTCGGGACGGGACTAGGACTTGGTGGCCATGCCAGGAGTCCTGGAATGTGCTTCCGGGATTGTAGTGGGAGATATGAACCACTGGGAACCTGAGGGAGAGGTGGTCGTACAAGGACAACATCGGAAAACGTCTTCAAGATTATGGGTGAACTTTAATACGCGCTGTAGGTGGCCATTGTTAGCTGGGCGCGGGCTTGGAGGTATGTACTCGTTAAATGTTACCAGGAAGAAAAGATCTATGGCTGCGTGTAACTCATCGGCTTGCAGAGTGAATGAATTGAGATTAAATGAATGAATTGCATTACATCCCCTGCTCACGGTCCCCCCCCCCCATCCCTCCACTCCACAACCGAGGCATGAATGGGCTGCCCACCTCGCCCGTACTCTGACACCCCCCCCCCCCACACCACACACACACACCACACACCACACACCCTCCCCCTCCCCCTCTTATCCACCCCCTGTACCCTCCCCCTCTTATCCACCCCCTGTACCCTCCCCCTCTTATCCACCCCCTGTACCCTCCCCCCTCTCCCCCACCACCCCAAGCCCTCCCTCCTCCACCAATCCCCCCGTGCCAGTCCCCCCAGCTCCCACTCACCCCAGATCCCAAAGGTCCCCCCCAGAAAAGAAGCAGAAGAGAGTCAGTTTCAGGTGATGTACTCGAACATAGATGGGATCACAAGCAAGACAAGTGAACTAAGGGAAAGAGCACAAGAAGTTAACCCAGATGTAATCGGACTCACTGAAACAAAACTCTCTGGAATCATAACGAATGCCGTGTTTCCCCAGGAGTATACAGTAATAAGGAAAGAGAGGAAGGTAGAGGATGAGGTGGAGTGGCCCTACTCATGAGAAGGGAATGGAGTTTTAAGGAGATGGCCATCCCGGGCTGTGAGGAGTTCAGAGACTACATAGCAGCACCATAACAATGGGAGACCAAGAATAGTAGTAGCATTAATATACAACCCTCCACCAAACGACAGGAGACCCAGTCAAGAGTATGAAAACAACAACAAGGCAGTTAACACTATAATTGAGAGGGCAGCCTCTGCTGCCTGTAGAAATAGATCCCACCTGCTCATCATGGGCGACTTCAATCACGGAAAGATTGACTGGGAGAACAAGGAACCGCATGGAGGCGAGGATACGTGGAGAGCCAACTATTGGAGGTGGTGACAAGCAACTTTTTAACGCAGCATGTCGGAGAACCCACAAGGATGAGAGGCAATGACGAACCAGCGAGACTCGACCTAGTCTTCACTCTGAACGACTCCGACATAAGAGAAATCGGTTTTGAGGACCCAGTAGGAATGAGCGACCACAGTGTACTGGTGTTTGAGTACTTGATTGAAGAAGGGTTATTGAACTCGAGGAGGGATACCGAAACCAAAAGGTTAGCATACCGAAAGGGAAACTATGAGGGGATAAGAAAATTCCTAACAGATATAGCATGGGAAACAAGCTCAGGGGAAAGACGGCCCAAGATATGATTGGATTACATCACGCAGAAGTGCAAGGACGCAGCAAACAAGTTTGTCCCAGTCCAAAAGGAAAACGGAGAAATGAAGATGAGAAACCCATGGTTTAATCAAAGATGTAGGCTAGCTAAGCAGCAAAGTAAAAGGGCATGGAGAAACTATAGGAATAACAGGACACTGGAGAGCAGAGAAAGATACCAGAATGCCAGGAATGATATGTCAGGATGAGAAGAGAGGCAGAAGACAATACGAAAATGACATCGCAAGCAAGGCAAAGACTCAGCCTAAATTGTTGCATAGCCACATTAGGAGAAAAACAACAGTAAAGGAACAGGTTATGAGATTAAGGATAGGGGCGGAAGGATTCACTACAAATGACAAGGAAGTGTGTGAGGAATTGAATAAGAATTCCAGGAGGTCTTCACCTTAGAACAAGGAGAAATTCCAGAGGTAAGTGAGGGAATAGCTAACCAGGACCACTGGAAGAGTTTGAGATTACCAGTGGGGAAGTAAGGAAGTGTTTACTAGAGTTGGACGTGACGAAGGCTATAGGCCCAGATGGAATCTCCCCTTGGGTTCTAAAGGAAGGAGCAGAGAACTGAGCCTACCACTCTCCATAGTGTATAACAAATCACTGGCAACAGGGGAACTGCCAGATACTGGAAAGCAGCTAACGTAGTCCCGATATACAAGAAAGGGGATAGACAGGAGGCACTGAACTACAGGCCAGTGTCCCTAACCTGCATACCATGCAAGCTGATGGAGAAGATTGTGCGAAAAAAACTAGTGGAGCATCTGGAGCGAAGGAACTTTGTAACACAGCATCAACATGGGTTCAGGGATGGCAGGTCCTGCCTCACAGGGTTACTTGAATTCTACGACCAGGCAACAAAAATAAGGCAAGAAAAAGAAGGGTGGGCAGACTGCATATTTTTGGATTGTCAGAAAGCCTTTGATACAGTGCCCCACAAGAGGCTAGTGCGAAAGTTGGAGATGCAGGCGGAGTGAGAGGGAAGGTACTCCGGTGGATAGAGGAATACCTAAGCAACAGGAGACAACGAGTCTGTGTGGAGGTGAGGTCTCAGATTGGCGAGACGTCACAAGTAGTCCCGCGGGGTCATTCCTTGGACATACTGTTTCTGGTATATGTAAATGATCTCCCAGAGGGTATAGATTCGTTCCTCTCAATGTTTGCCGACGAAGCAAAAATTATGAGGAGGATTGAAACAGAGGATGATAGTAGGAGGCTACAAGATGACCTAGATAGACTGAGTGAATGGTCCAACAAATGGCTGTTGAAGTTCAACCCGAGTAAATGCAAAGTAATGAAACTAGGCAGTGGAAACAGGAGGCCAGGCACAGGATACAGAATAGGAGATGAAGTACTTAATGAAACAGACAGAGAGAAAGATCTAGGAGTTTGATATCACACCAAACCTGTCTCCTGAAGCCCACATAAAGATAATAACGTCTGCGGCATATGCGAGGCTGGCTAACATCAGAACGGCGTTCAGGAACCTGTGTAAGGAATCATTCAGAATCTTGTACACCACATATGTAAGACCCAATCCTGGAGTATGCGGCCCCAGCATGGAGCCCGTACCCTTGTCAAGCACAAGACGAAGCTGGAAAAAGTCCAAAGGTATGCTACTAGACTAGTCCCAGAACTAAGAGGCATGAGTTAATGAGGAAAGGCTGCGGGAAATGCACCTCACGGACACTGGAAGACAGAAGAGTAAGGGGGGACATGATCACAACCTACAAAATCCTCAGGGTATCGACCGGGTAAACAAGGACGAACTTTTCAACACTGGTGGGACGCGAACAAGGGGACACAGGTGGAAGCTGAGTACCCAAATGAGCCACAGAGACGTTAGAAAGAACTTTTTCAGTGTCAGAGTAGTTAGCAAATGGAATGCATTAGGAAGTGATGTGGTGGAGGCTGACTCCATTCACAGTTTCAAATGTAGATATGATAGAGCCCAATAGGCTCAGGAATCTGTACACCAGTTGATTGACGGTTGAGAGGCGGGACCAAAGAGCCAGAGCTCAACCCCCGCAAGCACAATTAGGTAAGTACAATTAGGTAAGTACACACACACACACACACACACACACACACACACACACACACACACACACACACACACACACACACACACAAAGGTGTGGTGTGTGTGAGCCAAAGCTCAACCAAAGAGCCAAAGCTCAACCCCCGCAAGCACAATTAGGTGAGTACACACTCTGGCCCTCCTTCCTTACCCACATATCTTTCTCATTTAGATTTTCCCAAATGTTTATGGGTGCGTTGCCTCGTGTACTCAGCTAGTTGTGCTTGCGGGAGTTGAGTTCTGGCTCTTTGGCCCCGCCTCTCAACTGTCAATCGACTGGTGCCACACACCAGTTCATTGGTGTGTGCCACCAATCTCACACACACGCACACACACCATCCACCACTAGCCATACTCCTACCCCATCCCCACCACCACCACAACTATTACAACCCTACAGAATAGAAGAAACAGGATATAATCCCAACATATAAGATACTGTACTGAGGGAAGAGACAAGATGGACAACGAGACAAAATAGGACAAAAGGATATTGAAGTTGGAAACGCAAATGAGTGGAATGGAACTGCTTGTGCCTTGTACAGGTGGACAACAATTGGAATGCGCTGAATGAATCAATTATGGATACCTTGATTGTACCTGGAGTGAGTACTGAGAGTTGTTCACCCCCCCCCCCCCTCGAGGCCCCTGACGTGGTCCAGTAGGCCCAAGGTGTGGATGGAGGTGGCTTAGAGCGGCCCGCAAGCTACCTCACTCCACAACTGTAACGCCAGATTCCACAAAAATTTGAACGTCAAGTCATTAAATTATAAGGCAACAGGTATAAGAAGGGTAGTAGGCGGGGGGCATAGGGTGCTCTCTTCAACAGCTATATTCTCTCCTACACCCCTCCCCATCACCGCCCACCCTTCCTACACCCCTCCCCATCACCGCCCTCCCTTCCTACACCCCTCCCCTACACCGCCCTCCCTTCCTACACCCCTCCCCTACACCGCCCTCCCTTCCATCACCCCTCCCCTCCCTCTCCCGCGCTCCGGTAGTTACACCCAGCAAAAGGAGGGGAAAATTAGGTCAAGGTCAAGGTTTTGCAAAGACAGTTGTGTGCGGCACGGCGCCCGCCTCTCCCGTGGCGGCCATCTTCATCCCCAGCGTCCCTCCTCCACACTACCTAATGTGATCATTGCACCAATAATAATAATACATTATGACTGGTACCTGCCAGTCGCGCCCCGCCCTCCACAACAAGCAGGTCGAACATGTACTCTTGTCTTGCGTACATGTCCAAAACATGTGCATGTTTTTGTTGTTTTAGATTCAGCTACTTAGACCAAAAGTTCCAAAGTAGCACGGGCTATGGTGAGCCCGTTGTGGACTTACCTGGCACAGGAGTGGGGCTCGGATCAGTCTCCCGTGTAGTTGGGGGGTGTTGCGATGGCTTTATATTGGCAGTAGTGTGGGGTAACTAGTGTGGGCAATGTGCCTAGTCACTCTCACAAACAACTGTTAACTGCACTTACAACCGGGGAACACAGGCACTTGCTGGCGACACCTGTCGTTTAGATCAATATATATACGTGGGCTCCTACCCAAGCTCTCAGCCCCGCTCCTGGCCAGGTAAGTCCACAACGGCTCACCATAGCCCGTGCTACTTGCCCCGCTCCTGTGCCAGGTAAGTCCACTACGGCTCACCATAGCCCGTGCTACTTGCCCCGCTCCTGT
>NW_025567795.1:0-25898 GCF_020424385.1 Procambarus clarkii
ACCTCACCATACAGCACCAGACCTCACCATACAGTACCTCACCATACAGTACCAGACCTCACCATACACCACCAGACCTCACCATACACCACCAGACCTCACCATACAGTACCAGACCTCACCATACACCACCAGACCTCACCATACACCACCAGACCTCACCATACACCACCAGACCTCACCATACACCACCAGACCTCACCATACACCACCAGACCTCACCATACACCACCAGACCTCACCATACACCACCAGACCTCACCATACAGTACCAGACCTCACCATACACCACCAGACCTCACCATACACCACCAGACCTCACCATACACCACCAGACCTCACCATACAGCACCAGACCTCACCATACAGCACCAGACCTCACCATACAGCACCAGACCTCACCGTACACCACCAGACCTCACCGTACAGCACCAGACCTCACCATACAGCACCAGACCTCACCATACACCACCAGACCTCACCATACACCACCAGACCTCACCATACAGTACCAGACCTCACCATACACCACCAGACCTCACCATACACCACCAGACCTCACCATACACCACCAGACCTCACTATACAGCACCAGACCTCACCATACACCACCAAACCTCACCATACAGCACCAGACCTCACCATACACCACCAGACCTCACCATACACCACCATACAGTACCAGACCTCACCATACACCACCAGACCTCACCATACACCACCAGACCTCACCATACAGTACCAGACCTCACCATACACAACCAAACCTCACCATACACCACCAGACCTCACTATACAGCACCAGACCTCACCATACAGGCACCAGACCTCACCATACACCACCACCAGACCTCACCATACAGACCTCACCATACACCACCAGACCTCACCATACAGAACCAGACCTCACCATATACACCACCAGACCTCACCATACAGCACCAGACCTCACCATACACCACCAGACCTCACCATACACCACCAGACCTCACCATACACCACCAGACCTCACCATACACCACCAGACCTCACCATACACCACCAGACCTCACCATACACCACCACCACCAGACCTCACCATACACCACCAGACCTCACCACCAGACCTCACTATACACCACCAGACCTCACCATACACCACCAAACCTACACCACCAGACCTCACTTACATACAGCACCAGACCTCACCATACACCACCAGACCTCACCATCACACCATACAGCACCAGACCTCACCATACACCACCAGACCTCACCATACACCACCAGACCTCACCATACAGACCTCACCATACTGCACCAGACCTCACCATACACCACCAGACCTCACCATACACCACCAGACCTCACCATACAGCACAGACCTCACCATACCAGACCTCACCATACACCACCAGACCTCACCATACACCACCAGACCTCACCATACACCACCAGACCTCACCATACACCACCAGACCTCACCATACACACCAGGCACCAGACCTCACCATACACCACCAGACCTCACCATCACACCACCAGACCTCACCATCACCAGATCACCATACACCACCAGACCTCACCATACACCACCAGACCTCACCATACACCACCAGACCTCACCATACACCACCAGACCTCACCATACACCACCAGACCTCACCATACACCACCAGACCTCACCATACACACCACCAGACCTCACCATACACCATACACCAGACCTCACCATACACCACCAGACCATCACCATCACCATACACCACCAGACCTCACCAGACCTCACCATACACCACCAGACCTCACCATACAGCACCAGACCTCACCATACAGCACCAGACCTCACCATACACCACCAGACCTCACCATACACCACCATACAGACCCTCACCATACACCACCAGACCTCACCATACACCAGTACCAGACCTCACCATACACCACCAGACCTCACCATACACCACCAGACCTCACCATACACCACCAGACCTCACCATACACCACCAGACCTCACCATACACCACCAGACCTCACCATACACCACCAGACCTCACCATACACCACCAGACCTCACCATACACCACCAGACCTCACCATACACCACAAAACCTCACCATAC
The DNA here is from genome assembly GCF_020424385.1 of Procambarus clarkii. Lineage (NCBI taxonomy): Eukaryota > Metazoa > Arthropoda > Malacostraca > Decapoda > Cambaridae > Procambarus > Procambarus clarkii. The sequence continues at coordinate 2,102 of NW_025567795.1, forward strand.
ACCACCAGACCTCACCATACACCACCAGACCTCACCATACACCACCAGACCTCACCATACACCACCAGACCTCACCATACACCACCAGACCTCACCATACAGACCTCACCATACACCACCAGACCTCACCATACAGCACCAGACCTCACCATACACCACCAGACCTCACCATACACCACCAGACCTCACCATACACCACAGACCTCACCATACACCACCAGACCTCACCATACAGCACCAGACCTCACCATACACCACCAGACCTCACCATACACCACCAGACCTCACCATACACCACCAGACCTCACCATACACCACCAGACCTCACCATACACCACCAGACCTCACCATACACCACCAGACCTCACCATACAGCACCAGACCTCACCATACACCACCAGACCTCACCATACAGCACCAGACCTCACCATACACCACCAGACCTCACCATACCACCATCACCAGACCTCACCATACACCACCAGACCTCACCATACACCACCAGACCTCACCATACACCTCACCATACACCAGACCTCACCATACCACCACCAGACCTCACCATACACCACCAGACCTCACCATACACCACCAGACCTCACCATACACCACCAGACCTCACCATACACCACCAGACCTCACCATACACCACCAGACCTCACCATACACCACCAGACCTCACCATACACCATACACCAGACCTCACCTCACCATACACATACACCAGACCTCACCATCACCATACACCACCAGACCTCACCATACACCACAGACCTCACCATACACCACCAGACCTCACCATCACCAGACCTCACCATACAGCACCAGACCTCACCATACAGTACCAGACCTCACCATACAGTACCAGACCTCACCATACACCACCAGACCTCACCATACACCACCAGACCTCACCATACACCACCAGACCTCACCATACACCACCAGACCTCACCATACACCACCAGACCTCACCATACACCACCAGACCTCACCATACACCACCAGACCTCACCATACACCACCAGACCTCACCACATACCACCAGACCTCACCATACACCACCAGACCTCACCATACACCACCAGACCTCACCATACAGCACCAGACCTCACCATACCGCACCAGACCTCACCATACACCACCAAACCTCACCATACAGCACCAGACCTCACCATACAGCACCAGACCTCACCATACACCACCAGACCATACACCACCAGACCTCACCATACACCACCAGACCTCACCATACACCACCAGACCTCACCATACACCACCAGACCTCACCATACACCACCAGACCTCACCATACAGCACCAGACCTCACCATACACCACCAGACCTCACCATACACCACCAGACCTCACCATACACCACCAGACCTCACCATACACCACCAGACCTCACCATACACCACCAGACCTCACCATACACCACCAGACCTCACCATACACACCAGACCTCACCATACACCACCAGACCTCACCATACACCACCAGACCTCACCATACAGTACCAGACCTCACCATACAGACCTCACCATACCAGACCTCACCATACACCACCAGACCTCACCATACACCACCAGACCTCACCATACAGTACCACCAGACCTCACCATACAGTACACCACCAGACCTCACCATACACCACCAGACCTCACCATACACCACCAGACCTCACCATACACCACCAGACCTCACCCAGACCTCACCATACACCACCAGACCTCACCATACACCACCAGACCTCACCATACACAGACCTCACCATACACCACCAGACCTCACCATACACCACCAGACCTCACCATACAGCACCAGACCTCACCATACACCACCAGACCTCACCATACCAGACCTCACCATACACCACCAGACCTCACCATACAGCACCAGACCTCACCGTACACCACCAGACTCACCATACAGCACCAGACCTCACCATACAGCACCAGACCTCACCATACCAGACCTCACCATACACCACCAGACCTCACCATACAGTACCAGACCTCACCATACACCACCAGACCTCACCATACACCACCAGACCTCACCATACACCACCAGACCTCACCATACAGCACCAGACCTCACCATACAGCACCAGACCTCACCATACAGCACCAGACCTCACCATACACCACCAGACCTCACCATACACCACCAGTACACCACCAGACCTCACCATACACCACCAGACCTCACCATACACCTCACCAGACCTCACCATACACCACCAGACCTCACCATACACCACCAGACCTCACTATACCTCACCATACAGCACCAGACCTCACCTCACCATACACCACCAGACCTCACCATACACCATACAGTACCAGACCTCACCATACACCATACACCAGACCTCACCATACACAGCACCACCTCACCATACAGTACCAGACCTCACCATCACCAGACCATACACCACCAGACCTCACATACACCACCAGACCTCACCATACACCACCAGACCTCACCATACCAGACCTCACCATACACCACCAGACCTCACCATCACCATACACCACCAGACCTCACCATACACCACCAGACCTCACCATACACCACCAGACCTCACCATACAGCACCAGACCTCACCATACACCACCAGACCTCACCATACACCACCAGACCTCACCATACACAACCAGACCTCACCAGACACCACCAGACCTCACCAGACCTCACACCACCAGACCTCACACCACCATACACAGCACCAGACCTCACCATACACCACCAGACCTCACCATACAGCACCAGACCTCACCATACACCACCAGACCTCACCATACAGTACCAGACCTCCACCAGACCTCACCATACACCACCAGACCTCACCATACACCACCAGACCTCACCATACACCACCAGACCTCACCATACACCACCAGACCTCACCATACACCACCAGACCTCACCATACACCCACCAGACCTCACCATACACCACCAGACCTCACCATACACCACCAGACCTCACCATACACCACCAGACCTCACCATACACCACCAGACCTCACCATACACCACCAGACCTCACCATACACCACCAGACCTCACCATACACCACCAGACCTCACCATACACCACCAGACCTCACCATACAGCACCAGACCTCACCCACCAGACCTCACCATACACCACCAGACCTCACCATACAGCACCAGACCTCACCATACAGCACCAGACCTCACCATACACCACCAGACCTCACCAGACCTCACCATCACACCACCAGACCTCACCATACACCACCAGACCTCACCATACACCCACCAGACCTCACATACAGCACCAGACCTCACCATACACCACCAGACCTCACCATACACCACCAGACCTCACCATACAGTACCAGACCTCACCATACACCACCAGACCTCACCATACACCACCAGACCTCACCATACACCACCAGACCTCACCATACACCACCAGACCTCACATACACACCAGACCTCACCATACAGACCTCACCATACACCACCAGACCTCACCATACACCACCAGACCTCACCATACACCACCAGACCTCACCATACACCACCAGACCTCACCATACACCACCAGACCTCACCATACACCACCAGACCTCACCATACACCACCAGACCTCACCATACACCACCACCAGACCTCACCATACAGCACCAGACCTCACCATACACCACCAGACCTCACCATACACCCACCAGACCTCACCATACACCACCAGACCTCACCATACACCATACACCAGACCTCACCATACACCACCACCTCACCATACCTCACCATACACCTCACCCACCAGACCTCACCATACACCACCAGACACTACACCACCACCATACAGTACCAGTACCTCACCATACACCACCAGACCTCACCATACACCACCAGACCTCACCATACACCACCAGACCTCACCATACACCACCAGACCTCACCATACACCACCAGACCTCACCATACAGTACCAGACCTCACCATACACCACCAGACCTCACCATACACCACCAGACCTCACCATACACCACCAGACCTCACCATACACCACCAGACCTCACCATACACCACCAGACCTCACCATACACCATACCACCAGACCTCACCATACACCACCAGACCTCACCATACAGCACCAGACCTCACCATACAGCACCAGACCTCACCATACAGCACCAGACCTCACCATACACCACCAGACCTCACCATACACCACCAGACCTCACCATACACCACCAGACCTCACCATACACCACCAGACCTCACCCACCAGTACCAGACCTCACCATACAGACCTCACCATACACCACCAGACCTCACCATACACCACCAGACCTACACCACCAGACCTCACCATACAGCACCACCATACAGCACCAGACCTCACCATACACCACCAGACCTCACCATACAGCACCAGACCTCACCATACCTCACCACCAGACCTCACCATACACCACCAGACCTCACCATACACCCACCAGACCTCACCATACACCACCAGACCTCACCATACACCACCAGACCTCACCATACACCACCAGACCTCACCATACACCACCAGACCTCACCATACACCACCAGACCTCACTATACAGCACCAGACCTCACCATACACCACCAAACCTCACCATACAGCACCAGACCTCACCATACAGCACCAGACCTCACCATACACCACCAGACCTCACCATACACCACCAGACCTCACCATACAGTACCAGACCTCACCATACACCACCAGACCTCACCATACACCACCAGACCTCACCATACACCACCAGACCTCACCATACACCACCAGACCTCACCATACAGCACCAGACCTCACCATACACCACCAGACCTCACCATACACCACCAGACCTCACCATACACCACCAGACCTCACCATACACCACCAGACCTCACCATACAGTACCAGACCTCACCATACACCACCAGACCTCACCATACACCACCAGACCTCACCATACACCACCAGACCTCACCATACACCACCAGACCTCACCATACACACCAGACCTCACCATACAGTACCAGACCTCACCATACACCACCAGACCTCACCATACACCACCAGACACCACCAGACCTCACCATACACCACCAGACCTCACCATACAGCACCAGACCTCACCATACACCACCAGACCTCACCATACACCACCAGACCTCACCATACACCTCACCAGACCTCACCAGACCTCACCATACCACCAGACCTCACCATACACCACCAGACCTCACCATACACCACCAGACCTCACCATACACCTCACCACCAGACCTCACCATACAGCACCAGACCTCACCATACACCTCACCAGACCTCACCATACACCACCAGACCTCACCATACACCACCAGACCTCACCATACACCACCAGACCTCACCATACACCATACACCAGACCTCACCATACACCACCAGACCTCACCATACACCACCAGACCTCACCTCACCAGACCTCACCATACAACCACCAGACCTCACCATACACCACCAGACCTCACCAGACCTCACCATACACCACCAGACCTCACCATACACCACCAGACCTCACCATACACCACCAGACCTCACCATACCAGACCTCACCATACAGCACCAGAACTCACCATACAGCACCAGACCTCACCATACACCACCAGACCTCACCATACACCACCAGACCTCACCATACACCACCAGACCTCACCATACAGTACACCAGACCTCACCATACACCACCAGACCTCACCATACAGCACCAGACCTCACCATACAGTACCAGACCTCACCATACAGAACCAGACCTCACCATACACCACCAGACCTCACCATACACCACCAGACCTCACCATACACAGCACCAGACCTCACCATACAGTACCAGACCTCACCATACAGTCACCAGACCTCACCATACACCACCAGACCTCACCATACAGTACCAGACCTCACCATACATACCAGACCTCACCCACCAGACCTCACCATACAGTACCAGACCAGACCTCACCATACAGTACCAGACCTCACCATACACCACCAGACCTCACCTCACCATACAGTACTCCACCAGACCTCACCATACAGTACCAGACCTCACCATACAGTACCAGACCTCACCATACAGTACCAGACCTCACCATACACCACCAGACCTCACCATACACCACCAGACCTCACCATACAGTACCAGACCTCACCATACACCACCAGACCTCACTATACAGCACCAGACCTCACCATACAGTACCAGACCTCACCATACACCATACCACCACCAGACCTCACCATACACCACCAGACCTCACCATACAGTACCAGACCTCACCATACAGTACCAGACCTCACCATACACCACCAGACCTCACCATACAGTACCAGACCTCACCATACAGTACCAGACCTCACCATACAGTACCAGACCTCACCATACACCACCAGACCTCACCATACACCACCAGACCTCACCATACACCACCAGACCTCACCATACAGTACCAGACCTCACCATACAGTACCAGACCTCACCATACACTACCAGACCTCACCATACGCCACCAGACCTCACCATACACCACCAGACCTCACCATACAGCACCAGACCTCACCATACAGCACCAGACCTCACCATACAGCACCTGACCTCACCATACACCACCAGACCTCACCATACACCACCAGACCTCACCATACACCACCAGACCTCACCATACACCACCAGACCTCACCATACAGTACCAGACCTCACCATACACCACCAGACCTCACCATACACCACCAGACCTCACCATATGTTACGAATCCGGATCCAGCGTCCGAGCCTGGAGCAGTGACAAACACGCCATCTGTGGGTCAGCTCCCGAAACCCCCGCCAAACGAACGACGACACCTAGTGAGGACAGCGTGTACTGGCCTCGAGGACCAGTTTCCAGTCTGGTTCAGCGCTCAACACCGCCGCTCCTGACCTCTGGTGAGGTGGTGCTCCGACGACAGCGCCATCTATGGAGTGGATACGTCAGGTGTTAGTATCTGAGCCTGTGAGTGTGGTGTATTAGTGTCCCAGTTATTGATGACGTGTCTGCTTACAGAGCCGACCTGGGACCACTGTGTTGAAGGTGGAGTCAGTCTACCCGAGGCAGCCAGTCTCCATACTGTAAAGTTTGCTGCAGCTGTTGTGACGTCGTCCCCCCGGAAGAACACTGTGGTGTGTTAAGCCTGCCAGTGGAGTGGCAGTGGAAGGATTTACCCGGGACCGACGGTTGGAGACGATAATCCACTGGGGTATTGAGGACAGGAGGGTGATTGGTGATATCACACGAGACTCCTGTCTAGGGCGTACCCCTTTTATCGTTCGTGGAGTGGCCGTACCAGCCTTGGTGGCTCAGTACCTGCCAGCCGACCTGCTGGACGTGTGGTTGACGGCCTCCACGACGATGCCCCCAGTGGACCTGTGTTTTGGCTGACCTGTGGCCAGGGTAGGCTCGGCATTCCAGAAGACACGTCTTGAGGCCACGAAGAAAGCACCGCGGACTCAGCACCTTGCTTCTCAATCAAGAGTCTTCAGCAGAAGACTAGATTGTGCACGATCCCCTTTGTACAGTGTTAATACCCTCCCCTTGTGCACGTTTGATAACTATATATTTAATAGGTGGTGGTAATAATTATAATATTAAGTTCTTAACTTTCTTTCCCTACTCCCTTTTAAGTTACTTGCGTCACGGATCTCATCCCTTGATAGCCAATACTGGCTTGGGAACGGATACATATATCATCCTCTAACAACATCAGAGTGAGAACCCCGTTGCGTCCCGAGAGGGCCGTAACATAATTGGCATCCCCAGCGGGATCCGTCCCCTTGTTAAGTATGTTTGACAGGGGTGGTGAAGTGGCGTAATCCCTGTATATAATTCCCCCTGTGTGACGATTGTGACGTTATACGTCCTGTGCGGTGCTCAGAGTGACTAAGCGCGATATTGTGCAGTGCGGTGCTCGCGGTGATTAAGCGATTAAGTGCAATATTGCCTAGTGCGGTGCTCAGTGATTTAGTGCAATATTGTAGAGCGAAGTGTTCACTTGGACTCAGTGCAATATTGGGTAGTGCGGTGCCCGAAGTGATTACGTGCAATATTGGCAAGTGCAGTGTTTGGTGCGATAAAGTGCAATATTGACGTAGAACAGTGCTCGGTGTGTTAAGTGCTCGTTAAGTGTTCCACCTGTGACAATGGCAGACAAAGCTACCATTGACGATCTGGACGAGGTTCAGGCTTTTCTGAACAGAGAAGATTGTCTTGCCAGATTAAAATATCTGAGCAAACCGGAACTTGTACTAGTGAGCGCCTACCTGGAGATCAAGATCCGTGCCAGTGATTCCCGTGTGGAGATCTTGTCCAAGGTTCACCGGCACCTGAAGGCAGAAGAGAAACAGGGAAGCGAGACTCCTAGTACAAGGGAAGGTGAGGAAATAGCTTCCACGGAAAAGGAAGATAAGGGCAGTGACATTGACAGTGATGCAGGTGAGCTTAATATCAGCTTCCTAACTGTCAAGATGCGTGCCTTGGAAATCAATCGAGAAATAGAATGGAAGAAATTAGAAATGGAACGAGAGAGACAAGATAAAGAAATGGAGATGAAAGAAAAAGAATTGGCGATGAGGCATTTAGAATTAGAAAGAGAAGAGAAACGAGAGAGAGAAGAGAGAGAAAGAGAAGAAAGAAGAGAAGAACGAGAAAGAGAAGAGAAACGAGAAAGAGAAGAACGAGAGAGAGAAGAGAGAGAAAGAGAAGAAAGAAGAGAAGAACGAGAAAGAGAAGAAAGAAGAGAAGAACGAGAAAGAGAAGAGAAACGAGAAAGAGAAGAACGAGAAAGAGAAGAGAGACGAGAAAGAGAAGAACGAGAACGAGAGAGAGAAGAACGAGAAAGAGAAGAGAGACGAGAGAGAGAAGAACGAGAACGAGACAAAGAGGAAAGAGAGAGACAACATGAACTAGAAGTTTTGCGATTAGGCGGTGGTCGGAGGCAAACAACGGACACCAGTAGCTTCGATCCGGTACGCAACATCAAAATGGTCCCCAAATTCCATGAGAAGGAGGTGTCAAAATTCTTTGCAGCCTTCGAGAAAGTCGCTGCCTCTTTGGAGTGGCCAAGGGAGAATTGGGCCATCATGATACAGTCAGTCTTGACTGGGAAGGCCCAAATTGCCTACTCTACGTTATCCCTTGACGACTCCAGCGATTATGACAAGGTGAAGAAAGTTGTGCTCATGGCTTACCAATTGGTACCTGAGGCTTATAGGCAAAAGTTCAGAAACCTGAAGAAGACCTCAGAGCACACTTTTACCGAATTCGCCACGATCAAGGAGCGACTTTTCCAGGAATGGTGTACCTCTCGGAAGGTGGAGACCAAGGAAGACCTCGAGCAGCTGATTCTGCTGGAGGACTTCAAGGATTGTTTATCTGGAGACCTCAAGACGTACTTGGAGGAACAGCAGGTAGAGACCTTGAGTGCAGCAGCCACCATGGCTGAAGAGTACATCCTGACTCATAGGCCGTCTGCTAAGTACGTCCCGAGGAATTACCAGCGCCGGTTTGACAGACCTCACGACGTAGAAGAAGAAAGACCCGTCCCACAAAGTGCTAAGAAGACGCCCCCAAGTAGCCCCCGAAGAACAAGTCCTAGCAGTCCGAAACACCGGAGCCCGAGGAGGAATATGGTGTGCTGGACTTGTGGGCAGAAGGGACACATAGCTGCTAGGTGCCGAGGCAGAAGAGGTGGCAGCGCACGAAGGGAGGTGATGTTGATGAGCTGTGTTACATCACCAGTAGGAAACCAGTCTACGACGACGCAGGAAGGACCAAGTTTGTTGGCCTCTCACACTTCAACCGGGTATGTAACGAGTGATCATACTGGTAGATCAATTGTAGTGCTCAGAGATAGTGGAGCAGCCCAGTCCCTGATCGTGAAGAGCTCGTTACCCGAGGGAGTAAGTGTGGATGGGAGACCAGAGGTTATCCTGGTTGGGTTTCCGAGAACGCAGTATTTCGCCCCCTTAGTGCCAGTACATCTCGACTCGCCTTATTTCAGCGGCACATGTGCGTTGGCAGTAGTCGATACCCTCCCTGTGGCTGGGATTGACGTGGTACTAGCCAACGACTTGGTGACCGATTGGAGCACCAATCATCCCAAGGTTGCGGACGAGTCTACCGGAACAGCACGGTCTGAGGTAACAGGCAATGGTAATGTCCAGGTAAAGACAGACCCGGATGTAAACATATTTAATTTGTCCTCTCACCCGCAGATCGACGATATTCTAGCAGTGTCTCCTGATTCTCTCGACAAGGAACATGAAGTTAAGAAGGCAGAGGTACCTGAGCAAGAAGAGAGGCCTTGTGTGCGGGCACCCACGGATACCAACGAGTCTGGAGCGAAGGCGGATGTGTGCTTGCGGTATGGCAAGGTACAGCATGTAGTGAACCAGCCAGAGATTCCCCAGACGTCAGAGGTAGGTGCGGTGTGTTCAAAAGGTCTAGTGCCCTCTTCGGTCCAAGCCAGGCGTGTGGATGTGGCCGGCTATGGACATGACTGGCTCGGGAAGCTTATCCCTCAATTGGCCTCATGTTTCTTAGCGATACTTTGTTTGGTTCTCGTATGTGTTCTCGTTTGTGCTCTCAGTGAGGACCGGTGGACGACCCGACAAATGATGGCTCCCATGAACATCGCGAAGAGGTCCCAGGGATTGGAGAGTTGTACTGCAAGTGTTGCAGTCGAAGAAGGGACCTGGGAGGTAATAGATGATACAGGAGGTACGATATGTGATAATATGAGTGACTGTTTCCGACAGGTTGACACCCCCCGCGTGACTGCTGAGCCTCAACACAGCGTTATACGGAACGTTGGTCGACCTGACGGGGGCAGAGCGAATGCCATCTTCGGTGAGCAAGCAGCCCTGTTGGAACTAGGTGTGGGCCTAGTAGAGGAGTGTATAGTAAGTACTGACTTGCCCATTGTCGCTATCACTCTGAATTATCAGACCCCTGTATTCCAGGTTCCTGTCTCCCTGAAGGACCATCGGACTGGCACCAGAAATGCCGTCGGTGGTCAGCCATCATCGGTGCCACGACATAGAGAAGTGTCGAGTCACCCCAGATCGTGTCAAAACCAATCCGTACTAGAGAGGTGTGAGATGATGCCCCTGCTTGACATCGCAGTGGAGATGTGGACGATTATATCAGGCAGATCATTGCCTTCTATCTACAAGTTCCCTTTGTGCCAGGGTTCCTCAGTACAGTTCTGTAGACGTGACAGCCTCGACATCCCAGATTATAAAGCATGTGTGTCCATTTGGATTTGTGTCGTCGTACTAATTTGGTTTGTGTTTCTTTTTATAGAACCCCAACCCAAATTCTTTTTGGTGGGGAGGTGTTACGAATCCGGATCCAGCGTCCGAGCCTGGAGCAGTGACAAACACGCCATCTGTGGGTCAGCTCCCGAAACCCCCGCCAAACGAACGACGACACCTAGTGAGGACAGCGTGTACTGGCCTCGAGGACCAGTTTCCAGTCTGGTTCAGCGCTCAACACCGCCGCTCCTGACCTCTGGTGAGGTGGTGCTCCGACGACAGCGCCATCTATGGAGTGGATACGTCAGGTGTTAGTATCTGAGCCTGTGAGTGTGGTGTATTAGTGTCCCAGTTATTGATGACGTGTCTGCTTACAGAGCCGACCTGGGACCACTGTGTTGAAGGTGGAGTCAGTCTACCCGAGGCAGCCAGTCTCCATACTGTAAAGTTTGCTGCAGCTGTTGTGACGTGGTCCCCCCGGAAGAACACTGTGGTGTGTTAAGCCTGCCAGTGGAGTGGCAGTGGAAGGATTTACCCGGGACCGACGGTTGGAGACGATAATCCACTGGGGTATTGAGGACAGGAGGGTGATTGGTGATATCACACGAGACTCCTGTCTAGGGCGTACCCCTTTTATCGTTCGTGGAGTGGCCGTACCAGCCTTGGTGGCTCAGTACTCACCATACACCACCAGACCTCACCATACACCACCAGACCTCACCATACACCACCAGACCTCACCATACACCACCAGACCTCACCATACACCACCAGACCTCACCATACACCACCAGACCTCACCATACACCACCAGACCTCACCATACACCACCAGACCTCACCATACACCACCAGACCTCACCATACACCACCAGACCTCACCATACACCACCAGACCTCACCATACACCACCAGACCTCACCATACACCCACCAGACCTCACCATACACCACCAGACCTCACCATACACCACCAGACCTCACCATACACCACCAGACCTCACCATACACCACCAGACCTCACCATACACCACCAGACCTCACCATACACCACCAGACCTCACCATACACCACCAGACCTCACCATACACCACCAGACCTCACCATACACCACCAGACCTCACCATACACCACCAGACCTCACCATACACCACCAGACCTCACCATACACCACCAGACCTCACCACCTCACACCACCAGACCTCACCATACACCACCAGACCTCACCATACACCACCAGACCTCACCATACACCACCAGACCTCACCATACACCACCAGACCTCACCATACACCACCAGACACCATACACCACCAGACCTCACCATACACCACCAGACCTCACCATACACCACCAGACCTCACCATACACCACCAGACCTCACCATACACCACCAGACCTCACCATACACCACCAGACCTCACCATACACCACCAGACCTCACCATACACCACCAGACCTCACCATACACCACCAGACCTCACCATACACCCACCAGACCTCACCATACACCACCAGACCTCACCATACATACACCACCAGACCTCACCATACACCACCAGACCTCACCATACACCACCAGACCTCACCATACACCACCAGACCTCACCATACACCACCAGACCTCACCATACACCACCAGACCTCACCATACACCACCAGACCTCACCATACCACCACCAGACCTCACCATACACCATACACCAGACCTCACCATACATACACCAGACCTCACCATACACCACCAGACCTCACCATCACCATACACCACCAGACCTCACCATACACCACCAGACCTCACCATACACCACCAGACCTCACCATACACCACCAGACCTCACCATACACCATACACCAGACCTCACCATACACCACCAGACCTCACCATACACCACCAGACCTCACCATACACCACCAGACCTCACCATACACCACCAGACCTCACCATACACCACCAGACCTCACCATACACCACCAGACCTCACCATACACCACCAGACCTCACCATACACCACCAGACCTCACATACACCACCAGACCTCACATACACCAGACCTCACCATACACCACCAGACCTCACCATACACCACCAGACCTCACCATACACCACCAGACCTCACCATACACCACCAGACCTCACCATACACCACCAGACCTCACCATACACCACCAGACCTCACCATACACCACCAGACCTCACCATACACCACCAGACCTCACCATACACCACCAGACCTCACCATACACCATACACACCACCAGACCTCACCATACACCACCAGACCTCACCATACACCACCAGACCTCACCATACACCACCAGACCTCACCATACACCACCAGACCTCACCATACACCACCAGACCTCACCATACACCACCAGACCTCACCATACACCACCAGACCTCACCATACACCACCAGACCTCACCATACACCACCAGACCTCACCATACACCACCAGACCTCACCATACACCACCAGACCTCACCATACACCACCAGACCTCACCATACACCACCAGACCTCACCATACACCACCAGACCTCACCATACACCACCAGACCTCACCATACACCACCAGACCTCACCATACACCACCAGACCTCACCATACACCACCAGACCTCACCATACACCACCAGACCTCACCATACACCACCAGACCTCACCATACACCACCAGACCTCACCATACACCACCAGACCTCACCATACACAGCACCACCATACACCACCAGACCTCACCATACACCACCAGACCTCACCATACACCACCAGACCTCACCATACACCACCAGACCTCACACCACCAGACCTCACCATACACCACCAGACCTCACCATACACCACCAGACCTCACCATACACCACCAGACCTCACCATACACCACCAGACCTCACCATACACCACCAGACCTCACCATACACCACCAGACCTCACCATACACCACCAGACCTCACCATACACCACCAGACCTCACCATACACCACCAGACCTCACCATACACCACCAGACCTCACCATACACCACCAGACCTCACCATACACCACCAGACCTCACCATACACCACCAGACCTCACCATACACCACCAGACCTCACCATACACCACCAGACCTCACCATACACCACCAGACCTCACCATACACCACCAGACCTCACCATACACCACCAGACCTCACCATACACCACCAGACCTCACCATACACCACCAGACCTCACCATACACCACCAGACCTCACCATACACCACCAGACCTCACCATACACCACCAGACCTCACCATACACCACCAGACCTCACCATACACCACCAGACCTCACCATACACCACCAGACCTCACCATACACCACCAGACCTCACCATACACCACCAGACCTCACCATACACCACCAGACCTCACCATACACCACCAGACCTCACCATACACCACCAGACCTCACCATACACCACCAGACCTCACCATACCAGACCTCACCATACCTCACCATACACCAGACCTCACCATACACCACCAGACCTCACCATACACCACCAGACCTCACCATACACCACCAGACCTCACCATACACCACCAGACCTCACCATACACCACCAGACCTCACCATACACCACCAGACCTCACCATACACCACCAGACCTCACCATACACCACCAGACCTCACCATACACCCACCAGACCTCACCATACACCACCAGACCTCACCATACACCACCAGACCTCACCATACACCACCAGACCTCACCATACAGCACCAGACCTCACCATACACCACCAGACCTCACCATACACCACCAGACCTCACCATACACCACCAGACCTCACCATACACCACCAGACCTCACCATACACCATACACCACCAGACCTCACCATACACCACCAGACCTCACCATACACCACCAGACCTCACCATACACCACCAGACCTCACCATACACCACCAGACCTCACCATACACCACCAGACCTCACCATACACCACCAGACCTCACCATACACCACCAGACCTCACCATACACCACCAGACCTCACCATACACCACCAGACCTCACCATACACCACCAGACCTCACCATACACCACCAGACCTCACCATACACCACCAGACCTCACCATACACCACCAGACCTCACCATACACCACCAGACCTCACCATACACCACCAGACCTCACCATACACCACCAGACCTCACCATACACCACCAGACCTCACCATACACCACCAGACCTCACCATACACCACCAGACCTCACCATACACCACCAGACCTCACCATACACCACCAGACCTCACCATACACCACCAGACCTCACCATACACCACCAGACCTCACCATACACCACCAGACCTCACCATACACCACCAGACCAGACCTCACCATACCATACCACCAGACCTCACCATACACCACCAGACCTCACCATACACCACCAGACCTCACCATACACCACCAGACCTCACCATACACCACCAGACCTCACCATACACCACCAGACCTCACCATACACCACCAGACCTCACCATACACCACCAGACCTCACCATACACCACCAGACCTCACCATACACCATACACCACCAGACCTCACCATACACCACCAGACCTCACCATACACCCACCAGACCTCACCATACACCACCAGACCTCACCATACACCACCAGACCTCACCATACACCACCAGACCTCACCATACACCACCAGACCTCACCATACACCACCAGACCTCACCATACACCACCAGACCTCACCATACACCACCAGACCTCACCATACACCACCAGACCTCACCATACACCACCAGACCTCACCATACACCACCAGACCTCACCATACACCACCAGACCTCACCTCACCACCACCACCAGACCTCACCATACCACCAGACCTCACCATACACCACCAGACCTCACCATACACCACCAGACCTCACCATACACCACCAGACCTCACCATACACCACCAGACCTCACCTCACCATCACCATACCACCAGACCTCACCATACACCACCAGACCTCACCATACACCACCAGACCTCACCATACACCACCAGACCTCACCATACACCACCAGACCTCACCATACACCATACAGCACCAGACCTCACCATACACCACCAGACCTCACCATACACCACCAGACCTCACCATACACCACCAGACCTCACCATACACCACCAGACCTCACCATACACCACCAGACCTCACCATACACCACCAGACCTCACCATACACCACCAGACCTCACCATACACCACCAGACCTCACCATACACCACCAGACCTCACCATACACCACCAGACCTCACCATACACCACCAGACCTCACCATACACCACCAGACCTCACCATACACCACCAGACCTCACCATACACCACCAGACCTCACCATACACCACCAGACCTCACCTCACCATACACCACCAGACCTCACCATACACCACCAGACCTCACCCACCACAGACCTCACCACCAGACCTCACCATACACCACCAGACCTCACCATACACCACCAGACCTCACCATACACCACCAGACCTCACCATACACCACCAGACCTCACCATACACCACCAGACCTCACCATACACCACCAGACCTCACCATACACCACCAGACCTCACCACCAGACCTCACCAGACCTCACACCACCAGACCTCACCATACACCACCAGACCTCACCATACACCACCAGACCTCACCATACACCACCAGACCTCACCATACACCACCAGACCTCACCATACACCACCAGACCTCACCATCACCACCTCACCATACCACCAGACCTCACCATACACCACCAGACCTCACCATACACCACCAGACCTCACCATACCAGACCTCACCATACACCAGACCTCACCATACACCACCAGACCTCACCATACACCACCAGACCTCACCATCACCAGACCTCACCATACACCACCAGACCTCACCATACACCACCAGACCTCACCATACACCACCAGACCTCACCATACACCACCAGACCTCACCATACACCACCAGACCTCACCATACACCACCAGACCTCACCATACACCACCAGACCTCACCATACACCACCAGACCTCACCATACACCACCAGACCTCACCATACACCACCACCCATACACCACCAGACCTCACCATACACCACCAGACCTCACCATACACCCACCAGACCTCACCATACACCACCAGACCTCACCATACACCACCAGACCTCACCATACACCACCAGACCTCACCATACACCACCAGACCTCACCATACACCACCAGACCTCACCATACACCACCAGACCTCACCATACACCACCAGACCTCACCATACACCACCAGACCTCACCATACACCACCAGACCTCACCATACACCACCAGACCTCACCATACACCACCAGACCTCACCATACACCACCAGACCTCACCATACACCACCAGACCTCACCATACACCACCAGACCTCACCATACACCACCAGACCTCACCATACACCACCAGACCTCACCATACACCACCAGACCTCACCATACACCACCAGACCTCACCACCTCACACCACCAGACCTCACCATACACCACCAGACCTCACCATACACCACCAGACCTCACCATACACCACCAGACCTCACCATACACCACCAGACCTCACCATACACCACCAGACCTCACCATACACCACCAGACCTCACCATACACCACCAGACCTCACCATACACCACCAGACCTCACCATACACCACCAGACCTCACCATACACCACCAGACCTCACCCACCAGACCTCACCATACACCACCAGACCTCACCATACACCACCAGACCTCACCATACACCACCAGACCTCACCATACACCACCAGACCTCACCATCACCACCACCACCAGACCTCACCATACACCACCAGACCTCACCATACACCACCAGACCTCACCATACACCACCAGACCTCACCATACACCATACACCAGACCTCACCATACACCACCAGACCTCACCATACACCACCAGACCTCACCTCACCATCACCATACCACCAGACCTCACCATACACCACCAGACCTCACCATACACCACCAGACCTCACCATACACCACCAGACCTCACCATACACCACCAGACCTCACCATCACCAGACCTCACCATACACCACCAGACCTCACCATACACCACCAGACCTCACCATACACCACCAGACCTCACCATACACCACCAGACCTCACCATACACCACCAGACCTCACCATACACCACCAGACCTCACCATACACCACCAGACCTCACCATACACCACCAGACCTCACCATACACCACCAGACCTCACCATACACCACCAGACCTCACCATACACCACCAGACCTCACCATACACCACCAGACCTCACCATACACCACCAGACCTCACCATACACCACCAGACCTCACCATACACCACCAGACCTCACCATACACCACCAGACCTCACCATACACCAGACCTCACCATACACCATACACCAGACCTCACCATACACCACCAGACCTCACCATACACCACCAGACCTCACCATACACCACCAGACCTCACCATACACCACCAGACCTCACCATACACCACCAGACCTCACCATACACCACCAGACCTCACCATACACCACCAGACCTCACCATACACCACCAGACCTCACCATACACCACCAGACCTCACCATACACACCAGACCTCACCATACACCATACACCAGACCTCACCATACACCACCAGACCTCACCATACACCACCAGACCTCACCATACACCACCAGACCTCACCATACACCACCAGACCTCACCATACACCACCAGACCTCACCATACACCACCAGACCTCACCATACACCACCAGACCTCACCATACACCACCAGACCTCACCATACACCACCAGACCTCACCATACCACCAGACCTCACCATACCTCACCATACACCACCAGACCTCACCATACACCACCAGACCTCACCATACACCACCAGACCTCACCATACACCACCAGACCTCACCATACACCATACACCAGACCTCACCATACACCACCAGACCTCACCATACACCACCAGACCTCACCATACACCACCAGACCTCACCATACACCACCAGACCTCACCATACACCACCAGACCTCACCATACACCACCAGACCTCACCATACACCACCAGACCTCACCATACACCACCAGACCTCACCATACACCACCAGACCTCACCATCACCATACACCACCAGACCTCACCATACACCACCAGACCTCACCATACACCACCAGACCTCACATACATACCAGACCTCACCATACAGACCTCACCATACACCACCAGACCTCACCATACACCACCAGACCTCACCATACACCACCAGACCTCACCATACACCACCAGACCTCACCATACACCACCAGACCTCACCATACACCACCAGACCTCACCATACACCACCAGACCTCACCATACAGACCTCACCAGACCTCACCATACACCACCAGACCTCACCATACACCACCAGACCTCACCATACACCACCAGACCTCACCATACACCACCAGACCTCACCATACACATACACCAGACCTCACCATACACCACCAGACCTCACCATACACAGACCTCACATACACCACCAGACCTCACCATACACCACCAGACCTCACCATACACCACCAGACCTCACCATACACCACCAGACCTCACCATACACCACCACACCTCACCTCACCACCTCACCATACACCACCAGACCTCACCATACACCACCAGACCTCACCATACACCACCAGACCTCACCATACACCACCAGACCTCACCATCACCAGACCTCACCACACCACCAGACCTCACCATACACCACCAGACCTCACCATACACCACCAGACCTCACCATACACCATACCACCAGACCTCACCATACACCACCAGACCTCACCATACACCACCAGACCTCACCATACACCACCAGACCTCACCATACACCACCAGACCTCACCATACACCACCAGACCTCACCATACACCACCAGACCTCACCATACACCACCAGACCTCACCATACACCACCAGACCTCACCATACACCATACCAGACCTCACCATACACCACCAGACCTCACCATACACCACCAGACCTCACCATACACCACCAGACCTCACCATACACCACCAGACCTCACCATACACCTCACCATACACCAGACCTCACCATACCTCACCATACACCAGACCTCACCATACACCACCAGACCTCACCATACACCACCAGACCTCACCATACACCACCAGACCTCACCATACACCACCAGACCTCACCATACACCACCAGACCTCACCATACACCACCAGACCTCACCATACACCACCAGACCTCACCATACATACCACCAGACCTCACCATACACCACCAGACCTCACCATACACCACCAGACCTCACCATACACCACCAGACCT
Organism: Procambarus clarkii; assembly: GCF_020424385.1. NCBI lineage: Eukaryota > Metazoa > Arthropoda > Malacostraca > Decapoda > Cambaridae > Procambarus > Procambarus clarkii. The sequence continues at coordinate 22,859 of NW_025567795.1, forward strand.
CACCATACACCACCAGACCTCACCATACACCACCAGACCTCACCATACACCACCAGACCTCACCATACACCACCAGACCTCACCATACACCACCAGACCTCACCATACACCACCAGACCTCACCATACACCACCAGACCTCACCATACACCACCAGACCTCACCATACACCACCAGACCTCACCATACCTCACCATACCACCAGACCTCACCATACACCACCAGACCTCACCATACACCACCAGACCTCACCATACACCACCAGACCTCACCATACACCACCAGACCTCACCATACACCACCAGACCTCACCATACACCACCAGACCATCACCATCACCACCACCAGACCTCACCATACACCACCAGACCTCACCATACACCACCAGACCTCACCATACACCACCAGACCTCACCATACACCACCAGACCTCACCATACACCACCAGACCTCACCATACACCACCAGACCTCACCATACACCACCAGACCTCACCATACACCACCAGACCTCACCATACACCACCAGACCTCACCATACACCACCAGACCTCACCATACACCACCAGACCTCACCATACACCACCAGACCTCACCATACTCACCCACCAGACCTCACCATACACCACCAGACCTCACCATACACCACCAGACCTCACCATACACCACCAGACCTCACCATACACCACCAGACCTCACCATACACCACCAGACCTCACCATACACCACCAGACCTCACCATACACCACCAGACCTCACCCATACACCACCAGACCTCACCATACACCACCAGACCTCACCATACATACCACCAGACCTCACCATACACCACCAGACCTCACCATCACCAGACCTCACCATACACCACCAGACCTCACCATCACCATACCACCAGACCTCACCATACACCACCAGACCTCACCATACACCACCAGACCTCACCATACACCACCAGACCTCACCATACACCACCAGACCTCACCATACACCATACACCACCAGACCTCACCATACACCACCAGACCTCACCATACACCACCAGACCTCACCATACACCACCAGACCTCACCATACACCACCAGACCTCACCATACACCACCAGACCTCACCATACACCACCAGACCTCACCATACACCACCAGACCTCACCATACACCACCAGACCTCACCATACACCACCAGACCTCACCATACACCACCAGACCTCACCATACACCACCAGACCTCACCATACACCACCAGACCTCACCATACACCACCAGACCTCACCATACACCACCAGACCTCACCATACACCACCAGACCTCACCATACACCACCAGACCTCACCATACACCACCAGACCTCACCATACACCACCAGACCTCACCATACACCTCACCACCAGACCTCACCATACACCACCAGACCTCACCATACACCACCAGACCTCACCATACACCACCAGACCTCACCATACACCACCAGACCTCACCATACACCACCAGACCTCACCATACACCACCAGACCTCACCATACACCACCAGACCTCACCATACACCACCAGACCTCACCATACACCACCAGACCTCACCATACACCACCAGACCTCACCATACACCACCAGACCTCACCATACACCACCAGACCTCACCATACCACCAGACCTCACCATACACCACCAGACCTCACCATACACCACCAGACCTCACCATACACCACCAGACCTCACCATACACCACCAGACCTCACCATACACCACCAGACCTCACCATACACCACCAGACCTCACCATACACCACCAGACCTCACCATACACCACCAGACCTCACCATACACCACCAGACCTCACCATACACCACCAGACCTCACCATACACCACCAGACCTCACCATACACCACCAGACCTCACCATACCACCACCAGACCTCACCATACACCACCAGACCTCACCATACACCACCAGACCTCACCATACACCACCAGACCTCACCATACACCACCAGACCTCACCATACACACCAGACCTCACCATCACCAGACCTCACCATACACCACCAGACCTCACCATACACCACCAGACCTCACCATACACCACCAGACCTCACCATACACCACCAGACCTCACCATCACCAGACCTCACACCACCAGACCTCACCATACACCTCACCAGACCTCACCATACACCACCAGACCTCACCATACACCACCAGACCTCACCATACACCACCAGACCTCACCATACACCACCAGACCTCACCATACACCACCAGACCTCACCATACACCACCAGACCTCACCATACACCACCAGACCTCACCATACACCACCAGACCTCACCATACACCACCAGACCTCACCATACACCACCAGACCTCACCATACACCACCAGACCTCACCATACACCACCAGACCTCACCATACACCACCAGACCTCACCATACACCACCAGACCTCACCATACACATACACCAGACCTCACCATACACCACCAGACCTCACCATACACCTCACCATACCACCAGACCTCACCATACACCACCAGACCTCACCATACACCTCACCATACACCAGACCTCACCATACACCACCAGACCTCACCATACACCACCAGACCTCACCATACACCACCAGACCTCACCATACACCACCAGACCTCACCATACACCACCAGACCTCACCATACACCACCAGACCTCACCATACCACCACCAGACCTCACCATACACCACCAGACCTCACCATACACCACCAGACCTCACCATACACCACCAGACCTCACCATACACCACCAGACCTCACCATACACCACCAGACCTCACCATACACCACCAGACCTCACCATACACCACCAGACCTCACCATACACCACCAGACCTCACCATACACTCACCAGACCTCACCATACACCACCAGACCTCACCATACACCACCAGACCTCACCATACACCACCAGACCTCACCATACACCACCAGACCTCACCATACACCACCAGACCTCACCATACACCACCAGACCTCACCATACACCACCAGACCTCACCATACACCACCAGACCT